>APFE030880193.1:22436-95688 GCA_000404065.3 Pinus taeda
TGAGGGATATGATAGAAGACAAAAAGGTGTTGCTGGTAAAGGTGGACACTTTGAAGAATACTGCAGATGCATTGAAAAAATATGTGAGCTCTGAGAAGTTCTCTTGGTGTAGAGAAACAATGGGCATTATAGGGCTGGATAAACGACTAAGCTCTCCTGTGGCTGCCTATGGAAATAAAACAACAGGTGGTAGAATGTTGTGCTGTGTTATATTCTTTCCATGACTAGCCCACTTAGTTAACCAAGGGGTTAGAGGGAGGATGGAGCCCTCCTTTCGTTGCACCGATTGCGCAGTGGGGGGCTCGCAAGGGGTTTGAGGGGGGCAGGTAGCCCCCCTCTACGGGGTTTGGGGGTAGTGCCAGAAGGAAATTTTTTTTGGGACCCTATATTAGTGTTGGCCAGATAAATTGTTCTTGCGGGCAAGACCGATCTCCCTAGTATCGAATGATATCTAGCAACAAGCAGCACAAACAAATCTACTTTTCTCTAAACATGTTTCAATTCATAAATGAAAACTAAGAGGTGTAACAGAGCCTACCTCGGTCCAATGCTTGTTTGTGGCAGCTTTGTTTCAACAACTTCAAGCAATTCCTTTTTAATAACCTGCATGCACAAACAAACACACATCAAAGAACACCTGCAAAGATATTATAATAAAACATGTTCATTATGAAGATCAAGGAGCTCATAAAATAAACCATTAGAGATAGTTCATTGAGAAAAACAAACTTGATTGTATTAACTTTATGAATAAAATAACATTACAACCTTTGCCTTGATGTTGCACAAGCTCTTTCCAGGGTCCAGTAGGAGTCTCCTCTACTTTGACAAGCCTCACTCACTTCCAAAATGAAATGAAAGGTATGTGATCTCTCCTCTCACAAGCTAAAAAAGGAAGTCTAATTTCTAGTAGCATTTACCCTCAAGAATTTTAGCTTTCAACCTCTCCTCCAACCAGCCCAATGCCTGAATTTATAGTGCAAATGGAGGAAGTTGCAGGTCCACCATTGAAGGGATAAGTTCCTCCTTCAATGGGATACGCACCTCATATCATGGAGTTAAATCCCTTAGTTATGGAATGGATGAACCAAGGTGGAGTGGTCTTGCCAGCGTAATATCCCTTCTAGAAGCGTTCAAAAGTGACCGAAGGTGAGTTTTTAAGAGTGAAATCATGCCTTTTTAACTTTTACAGGGGTTCACACCCATCACTTAACAGACAAAGCGGTCAGGTTCGTAGGGGACATGACCATTGAGTGCGGTACCACAGGCAATGATAGGAGACAGTGTAAAATCAGGATTTAAGATATTTTCAAGGTCTTTCTCCCATTTTCAAGGCTTGACATGAAGAGCTAAGGCTTAAGACTTGCAAAGGAGGTATGTATGAGTGGTGGTGGACTCACACAAACTGTAGAAAGTCATGGTGACAATTTTTTGTGTAACAATTAGGTTGGGTGGACCTACCTATGGTTTTGTGCATGGCTTTCACACATGCTTTTGGGCGCAATGGTTTTCAGTCCATGGTATTGGATGCTTTGGCATGTATATATATGAATTGTAACATTGAAAGGAATATAATGAAAAATCAAGCTAGTAGTCCCGGTTTTTGGATCCAGGGGAAAATCTCTATGTATATGTGTTTTATGTGTTATGACTTGTTTATTTTCTATGTTTTATAATCTGTATGCAGGTAATTTCTGTACAGGGTTAAAACCTAAAGATCAGTGATCACAAAAATTAAGGGGTAAAGGCTTAAGCAACGGTGCAGTGTGATTGCGATATGCGGGATTCCTCCCTTAGACGCGATAAAAGATTAAGGCAGGGTCTATAAAGACCCCGTGTACGGATTATTGGCCCGCTCCAAAGAAAAGGGTAATGGGCCTTCTCCTCTAGCATGCAATTGTGATATGCGGGCACTCCCTCTGGATGTGATAAAGGATTAAGGCATGGTATATAGGGACCTCACATCCGGACTATCGGTCCACGCCAAGGAAAAAGGCGTGGAGCCAAGTAAAATAATGTTGAAGCACCCATATGCAGGAGAAATCAATAACAAAGGAAAAGGTCTTTAGATGCGGGTCCTAGGGCCTTAGCACTAGAGGGCTCAGCGCTTGGTCCCAGCTCTTGGTCATATGAGGAAAAGCACACGAAGGGCTATGATAAAGAGGGCTAAAGGGGAAATACAAAAAACACATGTTTTAACCTGTTTTAAAGTAAAAATCCCGCGCCCACACGACTGCGTTGTTTCCATGGAACACAATTCATCCACCATGTTAAGGCACTGGTTATGCAGTACAAAGGCTTAATGGGCGGATGGGATGGAAGATATGAGACTTTAAGGGAGTGAAATGCAACGATGGAGCGATACACTGGATTCAGGAGGATTAATAGTTCAGCATGGGGCCTCGTCCCTGTGCACAACAAAGGATTGCAAAGGTAAGTGCTTTTAGTTGACCCAACCCCCACTTCACAGAACAAGGCATCTCAATAGTAAAGGCAGAAGCGACGGGGGAAGTTGAGCAGCACAAGATGGCCATACCATGAACAAATTACAACCTGAGGCTGATGCGATCATAGGATGGGCACAAAGACTTTTATTTACTGTTATGTCTAGTTATTTACTTAGTTTTTTCCTGTAACATGCCTTCCTTCTAATGAGGCATTCATTTCTATAATACCTTTTTGGGCCACAAATCCATTCAACACTGACACAACTATTCGACTTGAAAACTGAGTCTAGGGATCTATATTTTTGCTGTAATGTAGCTTCTTTCTCCCCTTTGATAAATAGGCGAAAGTAAGACTTAGTTCAGGTTTAGAAATTCTAGAGAAAACATTGCATGTTATAATTTCAAGCTGTATTTCCTTTGCAATACAGATATTTTTAGAATATCAAGGAAATAATGGTGATTCCCTCTTTAAAGGATTATGATTTGTCTATCTCATTTTATATTCATGCTTCTTCCTTGAATTCATGTAATTATTGTTGATATATGTGTTTCAAGCTCCCTCACAGATTCATTAATATCTATATGTTAATGCAAATCCCTGTAGTTGTTTCACAGATTCATTTGTTTGAGCATTGTTTATGTATATGCCTGTGAAGACTGTTGAGATTAGATCTTTAAATCTGCAACACATGAATCATAGCTTTTATTTCTGCCTTCATTCATTATTTCTGCTTGTAACCCAAATAAGCATAGACATCCTTAATGTCTGAAGATCTGTGTGTTAAATATAGAAGTCTTGAAGCCTTATGCTCTATGTGATGAGTTACTCTTCTCTCTTTTCCTCTCTCAAACACTTTGCAAAATATTATTAGCTGCAAGACCTTGAAGCTCTTGGCCTTCGATATTTTTATGCTTATTTTTGAGATTTGAACTGTAGGTTTTAACCCCATAGATAAATTACTTGCATACGAATTCTAAACACAAAAAATAAATAATGGCGAGAGAATAACACATAAAACACACATACACATAGATTCTCCCCTGGATCCCAAAACTGGGACTACCAGACTGACTTTTCATTATGTTCCTTTCAATGTTACAATACATATATATCCATGCCAAAGCATCCAATACCATGGACTGAAAACCATCGTGCCCAAAACCATGTGCAAAAACCATGCACAAAACCATGGTTCCAAAAACAATTTCCCTAGGGTGCTACCCGGGACCTAGTAGAGGGGGGCTAACCACCCCCCTTGAACCCCCCATATAGGGGGGCTGCCATCCCCACTATGACCCCCCCGTTGCGCATTAGCACAACAAAGGGGGGGGCTCTGCCCCCCCTCTAACCCCTCTGTTTAGCTGGGGGGCCAGTGGTGGAAAGAATATAACACAACCTAACATGAACTAGTGAAGACGTATAACAAATATATGTTTCGTTTCTTTCGATTAATGAACCAAACTATTTCCTATGTACATATGTATCCATAGATCATAAGTGTTGTCTCGAGTTTCCTATAAATCATTTGAGACACACCATTTTAGATGTGCCCAGGAACTGTTCTTGAAGCAATCCAAGGCTATCTCTGGGAGATACAACATCTTTTGGCGTCATTGCTAGGGAGCTTATTGAAGGATTCTTTCCCCTGTGATACAACAAGCTGAAACACTCTTTGAATAGGTGATCAAAGTCTATTATGATTGTGTCCATATCACCTTGGCGACTCCAGACCCCTCTCATTATCATTCATAACCCTATCTTTTAAAAGGCCTCATACTCACTCAGATATATCCCAGCAGAAAGGCCCATTTGTATCTGACCTTGAAAAATTGATTTTTAAAAAAGTTTGGAAAGAGAAAACTCCCCCAGACTATGTTACCATCTCATCAGCCTTCGAAGTTCCTCTTCCAGTTCTCAGCCTGCTACTGCTCAGTATTCAGGACTTCCTCCTAAGGCCTTGACATACCTTCCTTCCTCTACAACCCATGTGGTCTTAACCCCAACCCCTCAAGCAAATTTGAATCTCCCTCCAATAGTCCATATGGTTCTCCCAAGCTTTTTTCTCAATAAATATGAACCTATTGATATACCCCAACCTCTAAGTGCAATGCCCCAAGACTACCTAAAGCATCTACCTAGGCTCAATGGGGAAGAAGATAACATGACACAAAGCCACATTGAAACCTTTAGTGATTTTTCCAAGAACATAAATGTGGAATAGTTGAATGTGGTTATGAGACTGTTTGTACAATCCCTTGATGGAGAGGCTAGAAAATGGTTCAAATCCCTACGTAATGCCTCCATCCCTGCATGGGAGCAACTTGAAAACTATTTCACCTAGAAATGGGGAGAAAAGAGGATCCATGAGTACCTCCTCACTGAGTTCAATGAAATAAGGAAAAATCTGAAGGAGGATACTACAAAATTTATCAAAATATTCAATAAGCAGTTCAATAGCCTGCTAGCTAACATAAAGCCTCCCCCATCTACAGCTTGTGTGGTTTTATTGGGAGCCTTTGACTCTGATGTTGGTTTTAACCTGAGAGAAAGGAAATCTACCACTCTTGACCAACTTCAGATCAACGCTCTCGAAGTGGAAGCAAATTTGGCCTCGGTAGGGAAGTTGAAGGCAAAGCAAGAACCTGTTGAACCCAAAAGAGGAAAAGAAGAGGCATCATCCTCTGGTCAAGTTGGGGAATCAACGGACCCAAAGTAGGATGATCTAGATAAAATCATCAAGAGCTTATCACAAAAGGTTGGGAAGCTCGAAATCAAGAACAAGAACCTCTCTAGGAAGAATGTTCAAGTCAACAACCAGGGCTATAACCAACAATATAGAAGGTCTACATTACAACTACTTCCAAGGGAAAGAAAGGAGTAGCTAGATCAGATTCCTCACACCTTATACTTGGAAGATAGTCCCGATGAACAATTGTGTCGAATACTTAGGAAATGCAGGGCAATATATATGCTGGTTTTGCTGAAGAGAAACATGAAATTATGGCCCACCATGAGGCCAGTCATCATAGAGAAGCAGTAACAGAGGAAGAATATATGGATTATTATTGCAGACAGTTTGTAGAGTTCATGCAAACAAAGCCACAATGTAAATATAATCTAAGATCTTCAAAGAAGAAGACGAGAGAACTAGAACAACAAGGGGAAGATGCTCCCCAAGTGGTTCCTCCAGCCCCAAACAAAGGGAAGGGTAAGCTACATCCTGACCCATCGAAGGTAGGAGTCTCTGCAAATAAAGAGAGCAATGGTCCTAAGGGACAAACAAAAAAAGAGGCACCTGCTCCACTGACATCTGCCACCAGGAAGGGAGAAGGAATAAAGCATGGAGATGTAGAAAAGGCCCAACATACGTTCAATCTCCAGAAGGAGCTGGAAAAGATAAAAATTCCTATTCCTCTGACTGAGCTTTTAAAGCAACTTGATTATAAAGCTCAAGTCTCCAAATTCATGCACCCATCTGGCTCAGCACCATCCCATGATAGTTTGAATCTCCTAGAGGAGAGGCTAGTGGTTGTTTTTGGGCCGCATGCAGAAGAGTTGGATCCCTCTACTACACTGTTTTATGTGTCTCTGGTGATCCATGACCTTTTGCTGCATAAATGCATGTTGGATTTAGGAGATTCACACAACCTCATGCCATTATTAGTAATGGAACAATTGGGTTTGGAGATCACCAGACCACACAAATAATTATACTCCTTTGACTCTAAGAGAGTCAAGTGCTTAGGCATGATAAAGGATCTCGTGCTAAACTTGGCTCAGATCCCAGTGAAGAGTGTGATCATTGAGATAGTGGTGGTAGACATACCTCCTCAGTTTGGAATGCTCTCATCCAAATCTTGGGGTTCCAAGGTGGGTGGCTTTATCAAGCTAGATCTTACTTATGCCACCATTCCCACTTTTGGAGGTGAGAAAAGAAGGTTGTATAGAGAATCCTAGTTTGTGAAAACTGTGACCCCAACTAAAGGCTTAAAGAACTCCCTAGTGCATGGGAAAGATAGTGACATCTCCTACCTATTTTTAGAAGAGGATGAAAACCTCTTAAAAGAAGCATCAATACACTGGACAAGGCATTTGAAATACCAGCATTTAAATGAAAATGAGGTATGGAAGTTATACTTCGATAGAGGAAACTCAAAATATGGGAATAGAGCTGGGACATTGTTGGTATATATGGAAGGAAACATGATACCCCTCTCTTTTAAGCTCGAATTTGAGGCAACCAACAACATACAAGAGTATGAAGCACTGCTAATGGGGTTACAAATGGAGAGAAATATGAACATTAAATTCCTATTGGTCTATGGAGATTCTGAGATGGTTTTGAAGCAGTCCCATTGCTAATCCAAACACCCCAGGTTGAGGACGTACTGAAATGAAGTATGGGACTTAATCGACAATTTCTTCCTAGCATTTAACATCCAATTTCTGCCTAGGGAAGAGAACATAATGGCTAACTCTCTTGCAGTAGCTGCAAGCACCTTCAGGCTCCCACAGAATCCGCTCCTCAGATATGAGATAGAAGTCAGCCACAGGCCTTCAATACCTAATAATGTCAAACAATGATAGGTATTCGAAGATGATGAGCAAGTAAAAAGATTCATAGAAGTCGTTGGGGAGTTTTCCCACTCCACCATCGATCATGAAGAAGAAGAAGCAGAACAAGAAGCCACTCTGTGGAAAGACACAATGGCTCGGCAAAAAAATTTGCAACTAAAAGGGAACACCATCCCTCGTGGACTTATTCCACTAGAAAGACTTTTCAATCAAGACGACATAACATCCAAGTCAATAGCTTTAGAGAAGGATGAGCAACTTGAAGACTACAACATTAAATTAGAGGAGGAACCCCAGAAGATCAGGCTATCCAAAGGAGTCCCCCTGCAATACAGATAGGTATTTAGACGTATTCAAAAATTCCAAAGACGTATTTGCTTGGTCTTGTGATGATATAAAATCATTTGACACAAATATTATTCAACATAAGATTCCTTTAAAGAGTGGGATAAATCCATGTAAACAGAAGCTCAGACAAATAAACCCACTCTTACTCTCTTCCATTGAAAAGGAGGTAAGGAAGCTATTGCAGGCAAAAATCATAGTCCCTCTAAGATACTCTGAGTGGGTGGCTAATTTGGTCCATGTCCAGAAGAAGAGTAGAGAGATAAGGCTATGCGTGGACTTCTGAAATTTAAACATGGTGTCCCTAAAGGACAACTACCCTATGCCTAAGATGGATAATATATTGCAGAAGGTACTAGGTGTGGCCAGAATGTCCATGATGGACGATTCTCATGATATAACCAAGTGGCGGTCCACCTAGAGGACCAGAAAAAGACTACTTTCACCACCCCGTGGGGGACTTTCATGTATGCCTACATGTCATTTGGGTTGATAAATGCAAGAGCCACATTCGAGAGAGATATGGACATAGATTTCATGGGTGAGCAAGATAAATTTGTGGTAGTTTACTTAGACAACGTCATAGTCTTTTCTAAGATTGATGAAGAGAATATCCTCCATTTAAAGCTCATTTTCGAGCAGTGTAGAAGGTATGGTCTCTCTCTAAATCTGAAGAAGTCTCAGTTCACCGTCAGTGAGGGGAAGTTACTTGGGCATATAGTAGTGCAGGTAGGAGTAAAGATTGATCCTGAACGAGTCAAATCCATCAGCCTCATTCCCTTGCCCAGAAACAAGAAGCAAGTCCAAGCCTTTTTGGGGAGGATAAATTTCTTAAGGTGATTCATGCCCAACTATGCTAAGATAGTTAAAGGTCTCATGTATATGCTCAAGAAGGAGAACAAAGTTAAGTGGAGCTTTGCCCCCCATGATTCTTTCACTAGGGTCGAGCAAGCTTTGGTTGAGGCCCTAGTGCTAGCCAGCCCTGATTATTTAGTTCCCTTTTACATATTTTCTTTTGCCTCTCCATATACCATTGTTTTTGTGCTATTAAAGAAAAATAAAGATGGTTACGGGCAACCTATTGTATTTTATAGCCAAGTCCCGAGGGACCTTGAGCTGAAGTATGATATATTGGAGAAACAGGCTTATGCACTAGTCAAGGCACTGAAGTCATTTCGTACGACTGCACTACAATCCAAAATCACAACGCTTGTCTCAATGATGGCAGCCAAAGGAATTTTGGTGTAGGGAGACAACGAAGGGAGGAGGGGCAAATGGATAGCTAAAATAAAAGAATATGAGCTAGAAATAAAGCCTACCAAGCTCATCAAAGGCAAGGGATTGGCCAAGATTTTGTTTGAATCCAATTGCCAAGTTCTAGGAATAAGCCTGATCGCAGAGGAGGACTACCCATAAGATGAAAAAAGCAGAATAAAAATGGTTGAGCAAAAGATCTATTCCAAATATGAGGGATTGCCCAAGCATAAGAAAATTGTTCATTACCTCTTATTCCTAAGATTCTTGTTTGGACTGGATAGATCTAAATATTGGAGTCTGAGATTGCAAGCACAAAAATACATTATATCTAATGGAATTCTCTATTGGAAGGACCCGGTGGGGGTATTGTTGCCATGTGTGGTTGAGGGAGAAACCCACGAAGTGATTAAGGTTTTCCATGGGGGATTCTATGGGGGACATTACAATTGGAAGGAAACAACACACAAAATCCCCAAGGCATGATTTTATTGGCCCATGCTGTTTGGATATGTTTATTATCAAGTCAGGTCATGCCAAAAATTCTAGATGTTTACTGAAATATAGAAGTTTTCTCCTCTCCCCCTGATTCTTGTGCATGTAGATGAACACCTTAGATAGTGGGGATTGAACTTCATTGGAGAAATCAACCCACCTTCTAGCAGCCAATAAAAGTGGATTTTAACAATCACTGACTATTTTACCAAGTGGATAGAGGCTATCCCAACTAGGAATGCTACTATTTCAGTGGTGATAAAATTCATGGAGGAGAACATACTATCTTGCTTCGGGTGTCCTTTTAAAATCATCATTGATAATGCACATGTATTCAAATTTGCCAAGTTCACCAACTTTTGCCACAAATTCAACATCATTATTGGACACTCCACTACATACTACCCTCAAGGGAAGGATTGGCTGAGTCTTCAAATAAAATTGTGGTGAGAATTTTAAAGAAGACCATCACTAAAAATCAAAGGAATTGGGACTCTCAACTAAAGTTTACTCTGTGGGCTAACTATGTAACACCCAAAATATCCACTGGGAAATCTCCTTTTGAGCTAGTATATGGCAAGGATGTTGTATTCCCTATCCAATTAGCAATTCCAGTAGATAAGTTGCTACAAGTAGCCGAGGAAGAGCTTAGCGCCTTGACTAGAAGAATAAATCAGCTGGTGGAGCTTCACGAGAGCAGGTGGGGACCAAATTGTCAAACTATCAACAAAGAATGAAATCTCTGTTTGACAAGAAGGCTAAGTACAAACCCATTCAAAGAGGATATTTAGTGCTCAGATGGGATGTTAGGTGAGAAGTCAAAGGCAAGCATGGGAAATTCGATCCACTATGGTTGGGCCCCTTCAAGATTGTAGAAGAGAGGGTAAACAACACTTACATGCTTGAAAACTTGGATGTGAACTGTTGGAATGACTTGTAAATGGTTAGTTCCTAATTTTTTTTTTTCAAAATTACAGATATTTATCTTATCTGTCCTTTTCTCATTGTAAATATACAGTGTGCGTTGAAATTGTTATTTAGGTTTTTCAATTTATTATTAAAAAGTCCTTTTTTCACATAATTATATTTTGTTTAAGAATAACTCCATGCCCAATGGAAGGAAAGACTACTAGTCTACATGTCCTCAACACCTTCCTAGCTAGGCACTATCCCCAGTTGGAGCCAATGTTGTTAGTCACTATATTGTGGATTTCAATTGGTTAAGGTTGCCCTAGAGTAGTGAAATTTGGAGCCACTGTCCTAGGATACAGAAGATCTAGAGCTCAATCAACCCCCCTCTAATGCCTAGTGCTCAGAAAGAGATTTTTAATGGTATAGAGAAGTCCAAAAATGGGCTCCTGGAGTAGTAGTTAAAGCACTTTGAAGATTACCATGGAAAAATCTAGCAAATGAAGAAAAATGGCTAAGTATGAGAAAAGTTCCTACAAATTGGCTATCAACACAGGCTTGTAGTCATAGCAAACCCCAAATAATTTGCAGGGGTCAATTTGTGACAAAGTGCTACACTGCCGGGGGAGGGCTGAAAGAGTTCAACATAGAAAAGGCATGCAAAATAAAGCAAAGCCGGCTACCCTTCTCTCTCCTCCACGTGGCAGATTCCTGCATCACGGTAGCCCTGCAACTTGTCACATTGGTAGGTTCCATACTTAATAGACCTTTGCGGGGGCCGATCTACAATATAACATCATGTCTTTGGGGAAAGGCTAAAGCAGTGTAACACAGGAAAATGGGACCAAAAAAAGAACGAGACACCCTCCTCCTCTCTCCTCCACGTGGTGGGTCCCCGCATCCTAGTGACCCCACATCTCACAATCTCGTAATATCTATGGAGCGACAAGGTTTTGACACTCTAAAACCTTGCGAGGCCTGATATCATGACGCAACATAAAATTTTTGGGTGATAGTCGAAAAATCTAACATAGGGATGGGCAGACCCCCTTCTTCTCTCCTCTGAGGGGCCACATATCACTCTACTCGTAGGTATCACATCCTGCATCTTGGCGACCCCACAATCCCGTAGTTATAAAAAAATCCAAAACCTCACGAGGTGCCAATATTGTAGTATAGAGCCAAATCACCGAGGAAGTGTTTATTCCGAAATATAAAAGAAATGCCTTTAAAACAGGGCCCAACCGACCTTTTTCTCTCTCTTCTAGGAGGCATGGTATATAGGGATTTCATGTCCAGACTGTTGGCCTGCATGAAGGAAAAAGGCGTGGAGCCAGGTAAAACAATGTTGAAGCATTGATATGTGGGAGAAATCGATAACAAAGGAAAAGGCCTCCAAATACAGGTTTGAAGGCCTTAGCTCTTGAGGGCTCAACCCCTAGTCCCAGCTCTTGGTCATATGAGGAAAAACACATGAGGGACTATGATAAAGGGGGCTAAAGGGGAAATCTAAAAAACACATGTTTTAACCCATTTTAAAGTAAAAAGCCCACACTCGCACAACTGTGTTGTTTCCATTGAACACAACTCACCCACCATGTCAAGGCATTGGTTATGCAATACATAGGCTTAATGGGTGGATGGGCTCGTAGCTAGGAGACTTTAAGGGAGAAAAGTTCAACAATGGAGTGGTACAAGGGATTCAAGAGGATTAATGGTTCAACATGGGGCCTCGTCCCTCTGCACAACAAAGGATTGCAAAGGAAAGCACTTTCAGTTGACCCAACCCCACTTCATAGAACAAGGTATCTCAACAGTAAAGGAAAAAGTGACAAGGGAAGTTGAGCAGCAGAATATGGCCATACCATGAACAAATTACAGCCTGAGTGTTATTAAACCAACTCACAAAAAGATAGAAAAGATAGATCAACACCTTAGAATTCAACCTCTTCGAGGGGAAAACCTCCTTTACATTACATAAATGAACAATTCTTGGATGATACAAATGAAAAGATCTCCTTTCTATATATAGGAGTCCAAGGGGTCATAATATAATCAGAGTTGATATAACAATAATAATGTAGGGGCACAATAATAAAAATAGTGGGCTTCTATGGGAGAAAATAGTAATAATATTGGCACTACATGAATACATCAATATAATAAGGGGGTTGTACTAATAACAATAAGGGATTACACTAGTAGTATAGGGGCCTAACATGCCCCTCTCCTTCAAAAATTTTTGTCCTCAACACTTGAGTAGTTCTTGATGCTTCTGTATAAAATTATTGTCCTCCCATGTGGAATCTTCAGTAGGTAAGTTCTTCCACTTGATGAGATACACTGAAATTGATTGATTCTATAACTTTCGAGTTCTTGTTTCTATGACTGCTCCAAGTTGCAATATGATTTTTCCTTCCTCTTCAATTTCTTGCAATATTGTTTGAATTGGGATCTTTTGCAACTTTTGAATAAGTGGCCATACTTCTTTGTCCTCCTTCCATTCATCCCTTGCTTTTTTTATCCAATCTGGTTCGATAATAGAAATAGCACAAAACAATGCTTCCACATCCTCATCCTTTCTTGAGAGTGCATCTACAACAAAATTTTGCTTCCATTTTCTATAGATGATGTTAAAGTCATAACCCAACATATTTGCGACACATTTTTTCTATTATTCTAAAGATAATAGTTTTTCTAAAAAGTATTTAAGACTATCATGATCCATTTTTATCTTGAAGTGTCTTCCCATTCGGTAAGGTCGCCATTTTTTAAGTGCATGTAGTATTGCCAACATTTCATTCTCATAAATAGCTTACTTGAGATGTAGTAGTAAAAATACCAAATCACCTACATCAAAAATTTTTTAGTACGATGTTGATCTACCTGTTGTTTCATTTGATTTTACACCAAAGTGGTGTTATCCTTTAAAAGTTAGAGAACTTGTTGTTGATGCTTGATGTGATATTTCACTGCTTGAACCTTTTTCTTCTTGATATGTCCTTCTATCTTTAGAGTTTGAGGAGTGGTAATTCTTCCAGTCCTTTACAATATATGGTCAGATTTACTTCTTCGATGCTCTAATGTGATCTTTCACTTCTTGAAACATTTTTCTCTTGATATGTCCTTCTATCTTGAGTAGTTTGAGGAGTGGTAATTCCGACCAATGAATTACAAGATATGGTTGGATTCATTTCTTCTTTATCGATGTGATCTTTCACTTCTTGCACCTTTTTGTTCTTGATATGTCCTTCTATCTTGAGAGTTTGTGGAGTGGTAATTCTTGCCAATGCTTTACAAGATATGGTCTGATTCATTTCTTCTTTCTCTAGGGTTAGGTCCTGGAATATATCCCCTTCTTTTGATGTTTCTTGATCCTTTTCTTCCTCCTCTTCATACTCTATATAAAATAATTTCTTCTCAGCACACTTATGACCTTTAGTGCATTTTCTATCACAATTGTAACAAACCCCTTTTTCTCTTTTTTCTTCCAATTGTTGTGGTGTAACCCTTGTAGGTTGTGGAAGGTAGGAGAAACAACACTTCCATATTTATAGTTGTGAGGGGTAGACTTCCCGATTATCATAATTTTACTTTCCACTATGTCACAAAGCCCTTTTGTTCTTTCCAATTGTTGTCGTGTTGCTCTAAAGAAGGTGTTTCTCTTTGTATCCTCATAATGTGCTATCATTTCCTCCATGAGAATTGACCATGTAACACGTTGTTTACGAGAACAAAGCTCTTTATACCATAACAATTGATCTGGTTCTAAATATGAAGATGCAATACATACCTTTTGTAACAATGGTACACCATGTATATCAAAATATTGCTCCATTTGAAGTATCCAATTTATGAGATCCTTTCCATCAAACTTCCTCATATCGCTTTTTCTTGATTTTAGAAGCTCGATGTTGAAATGACTATAACTCTATAATTTTAGCTCTTCCAGTTCTAAAATTGTGATTTGCAGTAGCCCTATGCATTCTCCTTCCAATGCTACTAGTCTAATCCAAATTGGATTCTCCAAGGAGGAGTTATGACAATTCTTCCACAGTGACCTAATTATAGACTAGTTTAGTAGAACGAACGTGTACGACATTCCACGTCTCACTGTTTTGACCTTCAAGTCTAAAAAATATACGCAGAAAACTACAGTTTGTCTTATTTTTGTAACTTCTTACGAAATTGCGATCTGATGCTCAAAACAAAAGTTATAACGATTTTCCCAAGGTCACCTGTTTGGAATGTAATTCAAGAGTCTGCCAAAAGATCAACTTCCTCAGATCATATCTCCGCATATAAAGCACAAAAATCTCTGAAATTCGGACCCGAGGTTTAGTGTGATTTCATCTTAAATGTGTTTTTCTGTTCGCTTCTGACACACCGTAGAAAAAAAGTTATAGCAAAAATGCCAAGATGACCTATTTGGAGAAGCAAAACCCTAGAATTCAAAGCTCTGATACCAAATGTTATAGAACCAGCTCACAAAAAGATAGAAAAGATATATCAACGCCTTAAAATTCATCTTCTTTGAGGGGGAAACCTCCTTTAAATTAAATAAATGAACAATTCTTGGATGATACAAATGAAAAGAGCTCCTTTCTATATATAGGAGTCCAAGGGGTCATAATATAATCAGAGCCGATAGAACAATAATAATGTAAGGGCACAATAATAACAATAGTGGGCTTCTATGGGGCACAATAGTAATAATATGGGCACTACATCGGTACATCAATATAATAAAGGGGTTGTACTAATAACAATAAAGGGTTACACTAGTAGTATAGGGGCCTAACACTGAGGCCGATGCAATCACGGGATGAGCACAAAGACTTTCATTTACTGTTATGTCTGGTTATTTACTTCATTTTTTCCTGTAACATGCCTTCCTTCCAATGAGTCATTCATTCCGTAATACATTTTTGGGCCACACAACCATTCAGGATTGATACAGCTAGTCGACTTGACAACTAAATCTAGGGATATATATTTTTGTTTTAATGTGGCTTTTTGCTCCCCTCTAATAAATAGGGGAAAGCAAGACTTAGTTCAGGTTCAAAAATTCTAGAGAAAACACTGCATGTTATAATTTTAGACTGTATTTCCTTTGCAATACAGATCTTTTCAGAATATCAAGGAAACGATGGTGATTCCCTCTTCAAAGGATTATAGTATGTGTTTCCCTTTGTCTAACTCATTTTATGTTCATTATTCTTCCCCAAATTCATGTAATTATTGTTGCTAGAGGTGTTTCAAGCTCCCTCACAAATTCATTAATATCTATATGTTAATGCAAATGCCTGTAGTTGTTTCACAGATTCATTTTTCTGAGCGTTGTTTATGTATATGCCTGTGAGGACTATTGAGATTAGATATTTAAATCTACAACACATGAATCATAGCTTTTAGTTCTCCATTCATTCATTATTTTTTCTTGTAACCCAAATAAGCATAGAAATCCTTAATGTCTCAAGTTCTGTGTGTTAAATATAGAAATCTTGAAGCCTTATGCTCTATGTGATGAGTTACTATTCTCTCTTTTCCTCTCTCTTAAACTTTGCCAATTATTATTAGCTATAAGACCTTGAAGCTCTTGGCCTCCACTATTTTTATGCTTATTTATGAGATCTAAACTAGTGAAGAAGTATCACAAATCTATGTTTCATTTCTTTGGATTAATGAACCAACCTATTTCCTATGTACATATGTATCCATAGATCATAAGTGTTATCTCAAGTTTCCTGTAAATCATTTGAGACACACCATTTTATATGTGCCCAAACACTGGTCTTGAAGCAATCCAAGGTTGTCTTTGGAAGATACAACACAAGTAGTGGGTCTTGTGGCCAAATTTCAAACTTTCTATCATGAAAGTCATGTCATCATTGCCAAAAGGATTTTCAAAATTATCTTCAAGTGACAATGGATTATGGACTATGGTATGTTAAAAGCAAAGAATTTAAGTTGAATTACTACACTATATTTGATTAGGCAGGTGGTATTGATGACAGGAAGAGCACCTCAGGTGCATCATTCTTTTTTGGAAACTACTTAGTGTCATGGTTTAGCAAGAAACAAGACTCCATTTATTTATCAACTACTAAAGTAGAGTATATTGCAGTGGCCATTTGTTGCTCACAAATTATATGGATGAAGAAGACTTTGAAATATATTAAGGTATAGTTGATCGATCTTATTCCAATCATGTGTGATAGTACAAGTGTCATAAATATCTCTAAGAATCATTTAATGCATTAAAAGACCAAGCACATCCATATCAAGTTCCATTTTTTAAGAGAATAGGTTGCAACCAATGTTGTTAGACTTGAATATGTGGCCATTAAAGACCAACTTGAAGATATATTTACTAAGCCACTGGAAAGAGAACCCTTTGAATACCTCAGGTGATAGATAGGGGTTGTGACTCATCCCAAACGACTCAACTATAATATGTGTTGGAAGCTACTCAGTATATGGGATCAATTGAAGAGTAGGATGTAGTGGTTTAGAGGGAGTGTTCAAGGGAATCCTTTGCCATTGATTCCAAAGGGGGAGAATAAGAGCATGCCTAGTTTTAGGGGGAGTTTATGTTGTTTCCATCAATGCCAAAGGAGGAGATTATTGGACAATTGGCATTGTGTGGATGGCATGTAGAATTTGGTATGTTGGCATTGATGTCAACCATACTAGCATTGAGGTAGAGAGATTTGCATCAATGTTTCAGGTAACATATGGGCTCAAAGCCTACATCAAACCTTCTCCACTGGAAATTTCTCTGAAATAGCTTTCCAACGGTATGTGGAAGTCCATAAATGGCTGCCATGATCAAATTTATTAATAGTCGAAGTAAAGGATCTTGGAGTCCTTTGAAGCAGGTAAAATATTGGGAGCAAATTTTAGAAGGCCAAATATTGGAAGCAAGGAGCCACCAGGACCTCAACAGTCTATTTAAAAGAAACCTAAAAGGAGTAGTTGAATATCGAAGCCGGTTTTCAGAGGTTTGGAACGTTGGGAGCCTAGAGATTTCAGAACCCGAGATATCAGAGCAAGTCACAATATTGGAGGTCGGACCATATGGCATAGAAATGAATATCGGAACCTCGAAACCTCGTAATTCCTTATAAATTTCATTTCCTTGGAAATGTCAAGGTTTACAAAGGAGAGGAATTGCAAAGGAATTCAGTTAAAAACCAAGTACCAAGAAGACCCTTTCTCTCTCCTCTAATAGACACGTGGTAGTAGTTGATTGGCCCCTCAGGAGCTGATGAGGCAGATGACTTCACCACGATGTCACTGTATGGTGGACATCTGGCAACAAGATTTTGCATTTTCAATGGCCAAATGGGGAAAATATGGATGGCATGCGTCACCACTTAGGATGAACCACGTGGATTGATGATGAAAGAAGGCATCATCTCAAAGGTCGACATATCGGAGGTTGGAGTTTTCCTAACTCCTAAATAATTGCTTTATAGAAAAGTTTTGATATGATAAAGGGTTCTAATGTGGACTAGCACATGGTCATGGGAGATCAAAAGGACCAAGCATGCAAAGAAGGAATAATCACCTAAGTGTTATGCGATGCCATGTAGAAAGTATTTCAAAGGTAGGCTTTTTCGAACTACTCCATAATTGAAAATTGGAGAGAAGTTACAAAACAAGAAGCTCATATGATTTTTGAAACTTGGTCGTTTGCATCCAAAGGACCAATCGCATAAATCAAACTTTAGCACTTGAGTGCTAAAGATGTGTGGAAAGTACATTTTGAAGGTCAAAATTTGGAGACCTCTCTAGTTGAATTATGAGAAAGTTCTAATATGCAAGAGCTCTAATGTGTTGGTGCTTGGTCAAGGAAACCCAAAATAGCCAAGGCCAAGATCTATACACAGGGAGATAGGCCCCCGATAGGAAATTAAAGGTCCTAACACCTAAGCACTAAGCCAATGGTCTTAGAAAGTAGTCATATGAGAAAGAAAACGATAAGGGGGCTAAGCACTAAGGGCCTAAAGGCATTGAAATGGTGAGATTTCGTAACGTTCTTTTTATATAAGGTATGATGTGTTATATCTTTGATATTTTTGTACAGAGTATTAAAGGATGAATGGGTCGAAAACTACTGAGTAAATGTGTGCGGAGAAGTTGGTTGATGGATTTAATGGTAACTGCAAAAATCGCTTGGTCAAGGCAACGAGGATGGTCTTGATGTTGGAATAAATTCATCTCTTATCTCCCATGCACATCTTATAAACTTAAATGAGGAACAAAGAAGCCACTCTAAAGTACATTCAAGCTCTGCAAAGAAATGAATAAGCACGAGGAGTCTTATTGGAGTGCACAAGTGGATTGATATTAAATTCCCAGCATGGAGGATCACACAGAGAGTTGGTGAAGTGCTTAGGAGCCCATACTCATGTTTAATGCAGTAGAAGAACTCATGCAACATACATGACAGAAGCATGGAGGTTTCATACAAAGGTATGCTTGAGTAATATGGAAATAGGAACCAGATACAACATTGAACATAGTGCAATAGAGGAACAAAACTTCCAGATACAACATTGAACATAGTGCAACAAAGGAACATAACTAGTAATTTCCATTTAGGACTGTGGGGAACACAACAATGTTGTATGTACCAAAGGGAGTAAGTCAGAGTGTGTGAGAGTTGTGCAACTAGACCAAGTTTTGAACTAGCGAAGAGTGTTGCAAAGAGCCTATGGAATAGAAGGCGGAGTGTAGAGGATAGGGTTTTGTTGTGCTAGACCAAGATATCCTGTGGAATAGTAGAGGACCAATAGCAAAAGTTGATTCTGTAGTAAACTAGATTGGTGTTCTTCTATATTTGGATTATTTATTTATTTTTATTTTTATTTTTTAATTTTTAAAATTGTATGAAAGGTATAAAAATGGATAGAGTAGGTGGTGCCCTGCATCCATAAGAGGTTGGTGCCTCTTGGCAAGTAGGTGCTTGCCATACTAAGGGGTACGCTGCCTCTTGTGAGTGGGTGCTCACAAAAAAACTGATGTAATTAAGTAGGTTCTTAATTTACGTCATAACAACAAACATATTAATGGTTTTCTCCCTTCAAGTTTCCATGTAAAAATACCAGTGTCAATATGTGTATGATTCCCATGCGATGGATTGTATGTACATGTAAATGTCTTATCTTGTTGTTCGTTTATATTATGTATGAATTATGTAATAAGTAATAGACAATAGATTAAAGAACTATATAATTCATAAAAAGTTTTAAGAACCTCACTATTACTGATTCACACCCCCCTCCTCTTAGTAATTCCTTATTTCAATAATTGCCCCATTATCCCCTTTGATCAAATTGGAGGTGAACTATGAGCCTTGGCATTTTACCAGTTCTCTTGGAAAACTGAACTTATAGAAGATATTATTACTTAGAAACTTAAGCACATTCTTTTGTATTGTTTCCTTTACTTCCTTCACTTCAAACCACTTGGTCAAGCAGTAAATACACACAATTATGTAGTTATTGTTCCCATATGGAGGGTCAATGAGACAAATGAATTCCATTCCTTAGCTTCTAAAATGGATTAAAATACACTTGAGGTTGGATGGATATCTCATCCTTCCAAGTAGGTCTCCCAATCATTTGGAAACCAACACACTCAAAAGTATGTCTCTAGGCTTTCTTCTAAAGAATTGGCCAAGTTAACTATCCTTCTTGCAAGATTTTTTAGGTTGCTCTCTTTGCAGTGAAATCGCCCCAATGGGGTCCATCATGGAAAGATAAGAGGATGTCATAAATTTCATCCTCACACATCTTCTCAAAATATGATCAGGCCCTAACTTGAAGAGGTTTCCCCTAATCCAAGTGTAAGAGGCACTCTTTCTGACAATCTTCCTTTTCTCCTTCAAAGATAGGTGAGCAGGGAATTGGCCAGTAGCTAGAAAATTGGCAATTCCGACGAACTGTGGAGACAAGAGTGATATTGAAAAGAGATGATCATAAGTGAGCTATTCATATACCACTTATTCATCTACAGACAAGGTTAGTATTGATCGATAATCTACAACAAAATTCTCCTTTCCAGGTTTGTCAATAATAGTAAAGTCAAATTATTGTAACAATAATAAGCACCTAATTATTCAAGCATTCCCATATGGTTTTTTCATTAAGTATTTGATTGTGACATGGTAATTGTGCTTGAATAATTTATAATTAGTGATTTAATGTCTAAATTTTTTTATAAAATGTACAATGGAAACAAATTCCTTTTCAGTTATTGTGTAGTTGAGATCAGACTTGGATAGATTTTCGCTAATAAAATAAATTGCATAGGGTATTTTACCTTTGAGTTTTCCTAGAGGTTCCCCAATCACCTTTTTTGTTGCATCCATATGGATATGGAAGGGTAGGGTCCAATTTGGGAATTTGAGGACAGATGTTTTCATTAGCTTTCCTTTAATGCCTTCAAATGCTTCTTGACATAAATTTGTCCAACAAAACTCAACATCTTTTTTTAGCAATGAAAATAGAGGAGAAGCAATTTCTAAGATCTTTGATGAACCTTTGATAATATCTAACAAGGCATATAAAATATTTAACATTTTTTTTTTAGGAACAAAAAGATTTTTTATGATGGCTATTTTGTTGGGTCCTATTGGATTCCTTTTCAAGAGAGGAATTACCCTAAGAAAATCCCTCCATTCATCATAAATAAAAATTTCCCAAGGTGAAGGGAGAAGTTCATCTCCTCACACCTTTGCAATAATTTGCATAGGTTTGAGAGGGCCTCTTGGAAATCATCCCAATAGGTGTAAAATCATCCAAATTGTTTTCCACCAAATCATGCACAAGATCAGAGAATATGCTCAACACAACCCTTTGGAAGGTGGAAAGGGAATTGCACAGGCCAAATGGAAGGACCTTATAAGAAAAGGTCCACCATGCACATGTGAAGGTAGTATTTCCCTGATCCTCAAGATTGATATCGATTTGGTTGTACTTGCTAAATCCATCCAAAAAGGAGAAGATTTTTTTCTTTTCTTTTCTTTTCCGAGTTAGGACTTTGAGAACTTGGTCAATAAAATGCAAGGGAAAATAAACTTTCCTAGTGGATTTGTTGGGTTCTCTGTAGTCAACATAGATTATCCATTCACCATTTTTCTTAGGGATAATTACTAGGGGAGACATCCATTCACTATCCAAGATTAGATAGATGAATCTTGCATCCAACAATTTCTGCAATTTCACAATATCTGTCAATGCAGGGTTCATTCACTTTTAATGTTACAAAATAGGTTTATGATCCTCCTTCATATATATATGGTGAGTGCACACTGAATGATGTATTCCCTGCATCTCTTTATAGTCCCATGAAAATGCATCAACATGCTATTTTAAGGTAGTGAGAAGTTGGATTTTGTGATCAACTAAGACAAAGGGGTTGATTTTTAAGGTTTTAGAGGGGTTGATTTCTATGGTTTTCACATTATTTTTCTTAGAACCAGAAGTTAAAAAATATTCCCATGAATTGTCTTGAGAACAACTAGGATTCCCTATAGATTAATATTCTTTTAAGAGATCAATATTCATGGCAACAAGGTATTGGTTTTGCAAAAAAAATATCAATCAAATTATCTTCATCAATTTTCCTATTTCTAATGGTGGTTTCTAATGTACATATAGGGTAGGATGATGAGAGGCAAGATTCATGTTCTTCTTCTTCTTCTTCTTCCTCTACCCATGTCAAAAGGTCATCCTCAACAAGAGGCTGAGATGGTGGGCGTAATACAAGTTATTTTCTTGATTTCACATTAGTGATGGTCATGTTTCTAGCCCTACAGTTGATGCATGCATTAGTAGTGGATAACAAGGGTCTTCAAAAAATTATTGGGTATCCATTAAAATTTGTCTTGGGCTAAAGGAAAAGGAAATTAGTGGTATACTAAAAATAATTAATAGAGACCATTACATCTTCTATGATACCTTAAAGTGATACTGTGGATCTATTAGCAAGTTCTAGCACAATAGAGGTCTTCCTTAGAGATCCTTCAAGGTTAATTTTGAGAATTGTTTCCTTGGTCATGAAATTTATTGCAACTCCTAGATCAATGAGATTATTTGGAATTGCAATTCATCGATGTGCACATATACTACTGGCTCTTAGGATCTAAGTACTTGGGGATGTTTACTCTCCCAAGCATAAGATCGACTAGCTTTCCTATGGCAATAATAGTAGGAGAATCATTTTTCTTTCTCCATAAACTTATAAATAATTCCTCTTGAATGAAATTATTATTGTTAGGAACATCTTTGATGGATTGTAGGAGAGGGATATTGACACACAAATTTTTCAGTTCTCCTAGAAGTTCAGCTTCTTTTAGGGTGTGTGCTTTGTGGGTTGTCAACCTTTCAGGATACGAAGGTTTTGTTTGGGTGAATTGATGCATGGATTATTTCTTCTCTTCCTAAATATTCTCTATTGGAGGAGGCATATGACTATTAGGAAGGACCTTCCTAGAGCTAACGTTAATTTCCTAGATTTCTATAGCATAAGTTTGGTAATTAGTTTCGACACTACAAATTCGTTGAGTATGCTTATTGTTGGGATTTGGATTTGGTTGGGTGGGAATTTGTGGTTTCTTTAGAGGAACATTTTAGGGTGATTGATATTACTGAGGAGGAGGAATTAGGGTAGGTGGTTGGGCCACCTAAAGCCTCCATCCTAGTGATGGTTTATCCCATTAAGGAGGTTGAGTAGGGTATGGCTGAAAGGGAGGAGTAACATTTTGAGGAGGATATGGCCAAGGAGTGGGAATAGGCCCAGGAGAAGGCTTAGGAGGAAAACAAGGTTGATAAGAGAATTAAAATTAGCGTTGAAAGGATAGGGGAATTGCATACCTTGTTGGTACTTCCTAGGGGCTTGTGGCCTTTTTTTTATTATTAAAGCATAACTACTCCATGCTTCCTTCTTCTCCTTGGTATATAACCTTCAAACCTGAAATTAATGGATGCTTATCAGTGGAATTATTTTCCTTGGATACATAACATATTTATATTACATTCAAATGAAATTCATTCCTAAGATGTATTTTAGTGCATTGAGGGTAGATTATGGCTAATTTCCTTTATTCCTCCTCCTGTTTCCTCTTGATATGTAGGGTGTCCATGCATGGAAGACGTATGTAATATTTCGGTCGTCATATCCTCTATCATACCTCCTATCTCACTTCTAGTAATCAAGGAGGAGGAAGAGGGACTTATCAAACTTTTTTTTTCTCTACCTCCTTTTCTAGCAACCCTTGAATGATTTTTGAATATTGTTTGATATCATCATAACTAAGTTGATATATGTCTCCGTATGTTAGTAGGTTAAGTATTTCCTTTAGTTCTTCTGTTGGGTAGCAGATCCCCCCATAGCATGTTTTTGGGGCTTGAAGCCCGAAGTTTTGGTCAATGTAATGTAAAGACCCCGCAAAATGTAGGCGCGGAGTGTAAGAGTCTAGGGTTGTCCCCCCAAAATAATATAGTTTAATGTATGGTATGTCAGCCTACCCATGGTCCGCAGACCATGGGATTGTATAAATAGAGTAAGGCTCTAAGTCTAAAATCAAGTCTTAGCTTGGAGAAGTAACACAGGTTTTTGAATGAGGAATTCGCTTTGAGTCTGTAAGTTTGAGTCTGGGATTTTAGTAGTAGTAAGAGGCTCTGCAGTTGAGTGTGTAGAGGCTTAGTAGAATCCGCAGTTGTGTGAATGGACCCCTGCAGCTGAGTGTGCATGGTGGAGTTGGGATTGTATCTGAACTGAGGATTAATAAAAGATAAGTTGATCTTGGAATATTTTGTGTCTATGCTTCTGTTATATTTATGCATCTCTTTACAGTTTATGATTGCATGCACTTGTTATGAATGTTGAATGATTAATGAGAATATTAGGCCCACATAATTAAGTTAAGATCTATAATAAAATCATAGTAAGGAATAAGGATCTAGACAAGCACCTCTTTGTGCTCTTTATAGAGCTATGCAGAATTAGTTGCATAAGTCGCGAAGGACAGACGACTGTGCGAAGCAGCGCAAGCACACAGGATTGGTTCGCGACCTTCCCAAACTTCATCAAGACATCCATAGGGTGCAAAAACCTAGTTCCAGTACCCTCCCATACTACCTTAGGTGAGACCTTAGTCCACGCACCATGGACTGTTGCCGAAAGGGATGATAGTTTTGGGATTTGTTTGGCTAAATCACTTCTAAACCTGGGTTAGGCCCCAACAAGCCAACAAATGGTTCTCTTGCTGGCACTGGGATCTACCTAAGGGATGTCTAATGTCATGCCACTAGAACCCAACAAAGAAGGGAATTGAAGAGTGGTTGGATAAGAAGCTTCAGGAGTTCGTGACACAGGAAAACAGAACTCCGCAGGTATTCGAGAAAAGGTGGCTAGATCACTACGTGTATATGGAAATCCACAAGATCTTCTTCACATCCTTTCCTTCCAAACTGTACGAATGGACCGTGAGGTTAGGTGACAGCTAGGGAAGGTGTAATCTCGAACAACCGATAGTGTGGACTTTAGAGTTAGTGCGCATACTAGAGGCATCAGAAGATAAGATCGCACGAGCTGTGGACCATTCACTCGACCGAATAATAGGGGGATTTATCACTCAATTCATGGTAGACACGACCGTGAGCTACATCAAAGCAGAGCGATGTTTTCTCAAAGGACTACGAGGTAAGTGCATTAAATCCCTGAATACCTGGATTAAGATGCTGTTATATGAAAATGGGTTATGCGAATACATTAATGCTTGGAATGATGCGAAGTGGAAATATCTACAAAGGTACCAAGGGATTAGGAAGCAGTCCCTTAATTTCACCTTCGTGAGAGAGCGAGGAAGAGCTTGCTTGGGTTTCTCCGAGAAGTGTGGTCAGTTTGATAAGGCAGTGCATTTCGTAGTTGTTAACTCCAGTTACGCCATCACCCGCTTCACCTACTTCATCTCCATATTCACCCACCCCACCTCCACCAAACCCGCAGTTTAGCATGGTGAGCGTGATCAAGCTACCTGTATTCAGAGTAGGGAATGAGGACCCGGACCAGTTCTGGTTCATGGTGAGGGTAGTGTGGGAAGCACAAAGGGTCATGAATGACAACATTAAGAAGGCTACCTTGGTAAGCACGTTGAAATGGTATATCAAGCACTCAAATGATCACACAAATGCAGGAATAACAAAGATCCAGAATGCGCTGAACAGAGAATTTAGCCAGCTGAAATCAGAGACACATTCAATCATCCGATTTAAAGAAATTGTGATGATTCCAGGCGAGATCCCCTAGAATCTAGATCACAGGCTAATATGACGCTAATGGATGCACAACACTACGCATGATTTGTGGCATCTTTGACACCACACCTGAGGGTGACGCTGTCACAGCCGAAGCTTTCAACCTAGGCCAAAGTGTTGGAAATGGAAATGAGATTGCATGAAACACCAATACAGGACCCAGGATTGGGACTCCAACAAATCCACACACAACTACAGAATCTATGCTTGGAGATGCAGAGTTTGAAGTAGGATAGGGCGCCATGGCCAAAGGCATGCGAATAAGTGTGGTGCATAAAATGCAAAGGCTAGGGCCACGACAAGGATCATTGTCCAGTGTTCGCGAACTACTTGGTAGGAGGGGTACCAATGCCTTTGAGACCAGAGCCATAGGAAGGGCCAAGTGCAGCGTTTGCACTATGGTGCACAATCTGTCAGATAGGAGGAAAACACACAATGGATAACTATCATTTGTTGCAGAACTATACACAAAATCCCCAACAACTATTTTGTAATTTTTGTAGATCGGTGGGCCATGACGAGCGTACTTGTCGTAGCTACAAGTTGATAATGGAGCAAAACCCAACCCATAAAATGCAGATAGAAACATGAGGCCTCGACCCAGCTGTGGGGATGGCGTGCATTGGATTTCAAGGCCGAGGTCGAGGACGAGGAGGAATGGGGCCAGGAAGGGGCCGCGGATAGTTAATCTGTTACAATTGCAAAGGATCAGAGCACTACGCTCATGATTTCACCAACCCAACGAGAATATCTTATTCGTACTATGCTCAGTTTGATCATGAAATGGTAGATTGTCCTACGTTGATAGCATAGATGCATGATAAAGGGGTACTACAGCCTACTCTAACTCAGAATATCCAAATGATGAGGTTTGAACTGTGCGAAGAAGACCCCAATGTGAACATGATGCTCAAAAGTGGCAAGACCACAGGGGAAGATAAGGGGCAGCAGCCCGAGGAAGATACATGGGTTTGCAAGGCTCCTACAAAGGAACCTAAGATTGACTTGGAATGAGCAATGGAGACATTTATGGAAGCTAAGAAGAGCTTCGCGAACGCCTCTACTTTAGGTTGTAAGGATCAACTAGAGCCAGGAATGAATCCTTCTATGCGTACTACCTTTTTAGAGACATGCATGAAATTACTGCATGACAATAAGCTAGTTAAAGGACTACAAGATTTGATAACTAGGTGTGCAGGGTCAAGGGAACCGCACGTCATTAGAAAACTAGGAAAGCATACATTGTGCATTGGGAGGGAATTGAGATTAACGGCGCAGATTGGCTAATATGAAATGGATCAGGTAATCCTAGACCTGGGTTTAGATGTGAATGTGTTACCAAAGTAGACATGGGAACGCATGGGCAGGCCCACGTTCCAGTGGTTCCCTATTCAGTTACGAATGGCGAACCAACAAAAGATTTTTCCCATGGGGAGGTTGCAAGGGGTAACAGTTGATAAAGAAGGTGTGAGCATGTAGACAGACTTTGAAGTGATAGAGATTGTTGATGACAACAATCCTTATCCCACATTGTTAGGAATAGACTAGGCCACTGATATGAATGGAGTCATCAACTTGAAGAAATGGAATATGATATTTGAGAAAATGTCCCTACGCATAGTAGTTCCGCTAGATCCAGCCAAAGGAGCGTGCTACACTAAACCTGTGTGTGATGAGGATAGCGATGATGAACTAGATTACATTTACCAGATAACGACACAAGATTAGGATTGGGTGAACCCGACTGTAGATGGGAGAATCTCGTGGGAACGCGATAGTTCCTGTACTTTGGATTCAGATGAAGAAGTAGAACGCTGGCAGAACAGGTTGCATGAAGTAACAATGCTGAATTACAACATGATGATTAGATCACTGTGGTGCGTGATGACAGAAGCAAGGGAATTGCCAACATATGATGGGGTAATAGTGGTGGATGAATTCTTAGACAAATTTGAAGGTGCAGTACCAAAACAACAACAGTATGGTGCGCTTGAAGGGGCGTTGCACGCAACACCTGCACAATGGTGGAGTATACATCAGAAGACTATTGGAAACTGGCGCAAATGTAGAAGATAGATGTGCTTATGGTTTGGAAGTCCCCAGCATTGAACAAGAGCTAGGCAGCTAGGATGAAGTAGCTTGGATGCTCACCTGTGTCGATGGGTGCAGACGTGTGCTATGCAAGCACATACCAGACTAAGGATCTAAAATCAGAACCCGATGCTGCAGTAGCGAAAGCGACACACACCAAAAATATTCCACATTAGAGCATTCACAAAACTATGTGGAATCATGAACATAGTTTACCAGGTGAAACAAACTGATTGGGACCTACGCGTGCCAGCAGTCCGATGGGCCTATGGGGCCATGCACAAGAACCTAAGCGCGGGAATTATTCAGAAGGTGATGAGAAGAGTCGAGGCCGTAGCTTTGGGAAATAATCCTCATGCAATAACTCCCATAATGGGACAGCACATGAGGACCAGTGCGAAGAGATTATATAGCCGCCCGTAAATGAACATATGCACATTCGAGAAGCCATTCGATGAGGGAACTTTGAGCTTTGCAAACTCAAAGAAGATCGGGTACGACTGAAGTAGAAAATCATATTAATGGACGTGGATATCAGAAAATTGAAAACCAACATCGTGCAAGAATTATGTGTTGACAGAAGGATGGGGCCACATATGGGCAGCCCTACCACTACACTAGAAGATTGTCGCTGAGAGTTTTTGGTTATACTACCATGGTTGCCACCACATCTTATTAGACAAAGTAACCAAGGAAGTGCACAAAATAGGGAAGAACGCGAGGCGCTAACTAGAGTGAGGGTAACTACGGAAGGCTCGTAGACCAGGTTGGAAGGTGATTGGAAGCCTTGCACTAGCAGTGCAACCACCTAACTATCCCTAGGAAGCAGAGTTTTAACGCTCCAAGCAGTTGAAAGAGAGCGTGGGACTATAAAAGAGTTTGCATGGGCGCTGAGCGCAGGATCAGTATGACACTCAGGTCGCGTTCATGCATAAGGGACTGCACTGCTGCACAAATATGCTGGAAAGTGACCATTGGTGTCACTATTCATGATAAGATGGCCAATTTAAGACAACAAGGAATGAATGGCGGGCAATTAAGACACGAAGTCAGAACTAGATTTGAAACGATCTGCTGCTAATATGGCATTAATGTGCCAAAGGAGGGGGGAACGTTCAAATTTTAATTCCGACAGGCCTACAAATCCTAGATGGTCATCCATTAAACAACCCTTAGCATCTTGAGAATTCAGTTATTGCGTATGGAATTTATGACTTTAGAGGCTTTGAAAGCAAGTTCAGTGTTTGAAGCATTGCCAAAAGAGACATAGGACCTTCTGAGCAGAGCAATGTCGACTACCAAGGAAGCTGCACCAAGCCCTATTTCACTAGTGGGGGATGTGCTGGGAATTCCAAAATCGCCCCGAATGCCAACGCCTAAAAAGGACCCACAAGGAGTAGGACCGGTCCATATGTCTCTGCGAAATTCGCAGTTTGGTAAACTATCGATGAAAGAGAAGGGGAAAATGGTTAATATTGAGAGCAATGATGAGGATTAGGATTTCCAGATATTCATAGAAGAGATTGAACTAGAGGTAGAAATAGATGGAGACATCCAACTAGTACACGCCGCAACGAAGCTGCCCAAGTATGTTGCTTCGTAGAAAGGGAGGGTAAAGGTACCTAAATATTTGGATGCCATTAAAAGAACCCTCGTAACCCCATTCCTCCCCAAGGGAATTCTGTTTGAAGGTTCGATTGTGGGAGGTGTACCCATGATGAATTTTGAAGATTGGGACCTCGTGGATAGTGAAAAGTTCCCTCATCTGGAAACTAGCCAACTGATGGAACAAAGCAAGGAGGGGGAAGTTACAATGATGCAGCCATGGAAATGGTTGTGCAGGATGGAGGAGGCTGGGCTACTCCACCTCCTATCGATTCCACACTTTCATCGGGCACCAATCACGATATTTGTCATCAAGAAATTTCTTTGCCTGGTGCACGATGGGTACTCATGGATGGAGGAGCCCATTCCCATCATGGCATAGCTTATTCATAGGATTTCTCGGCTTTCGTGTACGGGAAGGGAGCGTGCGGAAATAGCTAGAGACTTGGCGATTGTAGAGGCCATGAAAAAGAAATATAAGTTGGAGAAAAAGTAGAGGGGTTACATTATTACTAGCATTCAAAACAAAGGGGTCCGAGTTGCTACCTAGTTGTTGGCAAGAAAAGTAATGAGAAAATTCCGTGGCAACGAGGTACCAACAATGGTCATCGCGCTAGCCAAGCAATGCACAGAAGGGGTATGGTTCAACTGGGCACAGTTCCTCTATGAGGAGTGTTAGAAAATTATATATTACATAGAAATGGAACACATAAAATATTGCAGAAATATAAACAAAGAAAATGCATAAAACAAGGGAGACACAAATATACGTGGTTCACCCAGTTTGGGCTACATCCACAAAGAAATAGCCAGTACTTCTTTTTATTATCTAGCAAAGTGAAGAGATACAACCTACAACAGATCTGCCGTAACACCCTCTTTGCTCTCAATCTCCTCTCTCTTCCTCACTCAGAATACATATCAACATAGATGTAATACAATTCCCTCATATATAGTGAGAGGTTGCCTTCTAGGGGAAAAAACCCTAAATTAAACATAACTTCTACCATTAGATCATCCACCTAATGAACGACCTATATTGATTTGAAATTAATATACTTTTACAAGGTAATTGTTTAGATCTATTTTTAGCTTTGGGGGCACTACCCCCAAAGCCTTGCCGGGGGACTGCTGGCCCACGAACCCCCCAGCTGGGGAGGATTAGCCCTCTCAAACCCCCACCGGGGGGATAAGTCCCCCCCGCACCCCCCCTACATGGAGGGGTGTACAATCTACCTGGGGTATACATCCGGTTGAAACCTTTGAATAGAGAAGATAATTAGGCTCCACACCCAACAAGGAGTTCCTAGTGAACTGCAGGGAGACCTAGGAGTAGGGTAAGACCTTCCACTATGCGTGGTTGCTCTTATCCATCCTGTTGGTTGCAAAAGAACTACCTAAGGATAGTCAGTTTCCTCCCCTTGACTAGGACTAGCAAGAGGTAGTAAATATGCATTGCTATGGGTGACGAAGGATGCTACGCGAATCCGTGAAACCAATATCTTCTGGGTACTGATAGAGGAAAGTGTATGAATGTGGATCAACAAATGACCATGCCTTCCCCCTAGGTATACGATAGTTTTTAGAGCTTAGCATACTTTAAAGCAGATATGCCAATGTGTATATCAGGGCACAGAAGGATCTGGAGCAGAAGTGGACCATGCTCCCCTTCATCGCAATAGATGACGTTGTTTTCATGGTGCTCGACACATCTCCACTGGAATGGCGCACGCCAGATCTTGTGGTGCGCGATGAGATGGAAATTCAAAGACAGAAGGATACCAGTTGCTAGCACAACAGAAGTGGAACGAGTAGCTAGATGAAGAAGTATAGGCTTCCCTTGAGGCAACGAAGGTTGTAGTAGAAAAGGCAGCAGTAGTAGGGGCCACTACGATGTAGGAAGAAAGAGGCTCGAACCTAACCACAGGACATGATATGATGGAAGGTGCAGACTCACACACATCATCGGAACATCTAAAGAAGTCGCACAATATGGAATGGACAGGGCCCAAGAAAAAGACCAAGGCTTCCAAATTAGATGGGGAACCTATTACACTGACCAAGGGTGACCTATACGACATCGGCGACACAGTTCGCTAAGTCACCAAGGAGGCACTCCAAGAAGAAATGATGGAGCAACAAAATGTGTTGGGGGTGCTCAGGGTGCAACTCCAGGAACTTTAGGTGCGGCCCCCACAATAGGGAACGGTAGCCATCTACAGGGCTACGGGTACATCAACAACCGAGCAGTTGTTGCGGGAAAAAATGGCTAATACCGTCACGTTGCCAAAAGGAGTGCTGACAGCAGACAACACAGAGGACAAAGCCAGGGTAGGCCAGCTCAAGGGACTTGGCCTAAACTTTGCTGCCCTTTTGTGAGAGATATTATACTAGCTATAGGATGGAGTGACGATAGAGCTCCACGCTAGGGAAGGACGTGCAGTATAGATGCTTAGTGAACAATGAATCAACATTGACAAACTGAGCCTCCAATGCGATGAAGCAGTAGCACAGACTCAACAGTTGGAGCAAATTGTCGAGGAAGCAAGTCATCGCATCCCCGAGCTAGAGATTGCAACAGACTTACCAGTAGGTATACAAGTCCACAAATTGGTCAATGGATTCTATGAGGCAAAGGAGGAAACAATGAGGATCCAGCTTGACCTCAACCTATAGATCACAGAACTGCAGCTGAAGGTGTAGCCCTCTACACCCCCTGAAGTCAGATAGTAGTGCCACCGCACCATTCACTCGAGGTTGGAAGAAATAGAGCACACCATACAGGATTGCATGAGCTTGTTAGATCAGACACCCTTCACCCTCACTTCATTGCAGGAAGACCCAATGCTATAGCAGTTAGAGACAGAAGCGCAGGAGTTGCAGTAGGCCTATGAGAATGTCCGAGGGACTGCGTAGATGGTCACCCTTACTTAGCGATTGGCCAAGATGAGGGAGGCCCAGGTTCTAAACGAACAGGTGGATGTCACGCATCAGAAAGAAGTAGTTCTTAAAGCACGTATCCAGTCTTGGCTCGAGGAAGCATTCACGGTCACAGCCAAGATCGAGGGAAAGCTGGCATAGATGTAGGGCATATATGCACTCAGGCAAGGAATTTCACCTGACAATGATGCAACGGAGATACATGCACAACTGGTACAGCGGATAATGAAAGAATGTGTTGTGGACGTAAGCGAAGCATAAAGGTTGTTGGATGGACTCTGCGTGAAGATCACCACACCAGCAAAGTGACTTAGGAAAAGTCACGATGATTGTGTTGGGGGCCTGTTGTGCAGCGGATCCCCCCATAACATGTTTTTGGGGCTTGAAGCTCGAAGTTTTAGTCGATGTAATGTAAATACCCCACAAAATGCGAGCATGGAGTGTGAGAGTCTAGGTTTGTCTGCCCTAAAATAATATAGTTTAATGTATGGTGTGTCGGCCTACCCATGGCTCACGAACCATGGGATTGTATAAATAGAGTGAGGCTCTAGGTGTAAAATCAGGTCTTAGCTTGGAGAAGTAATATGGGTTTTTGAATGAGGAATTCACTCTGGGTCTATAAGTCCGAGTCTTGGGTTGTAGTAGTAGTAAGAGGCTCTGCAGCTGAGTGCATAGGATGGAGGTGTGACTGTATTTGAATCGAAGATTAATAAAAGATAAGTTGATCTTGGAATATTCTGTGTCTATACTTTTGTTATATTTATGCATCTCTTTATAGTTTATGATTGCACGCACTTGTTATGAATGTTGAATGATTAATGAGAATATTGGGACCACATAATTAAGTTAAGATCTATAATAAAAGCCCAGTAAGGAATAAGGATTTAGACAACCACCTCTTCGTGTTCTTTACAGAGCTATGCGGAAGTAGTTGCACAAGTCGCGAAGGACAGACGGCTGCACGAAGCAGCGCAAGCACGAAGGATTGGTTTTTGACCTTCCCAGACTTCATCAAGACATCCCTAGGGTGTGGAAACTTGGTTCCAACACCCTACGGATGTCTTGATGAATTTTGGTAAGGTCATGAACCAATCCTGCGTGCTTGTGCTACTTCGTGCAGCGGTCTGTCCTTCGCGACTTGTGCAATTGCTTCTGCATAGCTCTGTAAAGAGCACGAAGAGGTGTTTGTATAGATCCTTTTTCCTTACTGGGATTTTATTATAGATCTTAACTTAATTATGTGGGCCCAATATTCTCATTAATCATTCAACATTCATAACAAGTACGCATAATCATAAACTGTAAAGAGATGCATAAATGTAACAGAAGCATAGAGATAGAATATTCCAAGATCAGCTTATCTTTTATTAATCCTCGGTTCAGATATTATCCCAACTCCACCCTACGCACTCAGCTGTAGGGGTCCATGCACACAGCTGCGGACTCTACCAGGCCTTTGCGCACTCAGCTGTAGAGCCTCTTACTACTACAACCAAAGACTTGGACTTACAGACTTAGAGCGAAAACCTCATTCAAAAACCCATATTGCTTCTCCAAGATAAGATCTGATTTTACACTTAGAGCCTCACTCTATTTATATAATCCCATGGTTCGCGGACCATGCGTAGGTTGACAAACCATACATTAAACTATATTATTTTAGGGCAAACAACCCTAGACTTTCACACTCTACGCCTGCATTTTGCGGGGTCTTTACATTACATTAACCAAAACTTCAGGCTTCAAGCCCCAAAAACATGCTATGGGGGGATCCCTAGTATATAACCTTCAAACCTGAAATTAATGGACACTTATCAGTGGAATTATTTTCCTTGGATACATAACATATTTATATTACATTCAAATGAAAATAATTCCTCGTTGAGGGCAGATTATGGCTAATTCCCTTTATTCCTCCTCCTGTTTCCTCTTGATATGTAGGGTGGCCATATGCATGGAAGATGTATGTAATATTTCAGTCTTCATATCCTCTATCATACCTCCTATCTCACTTCTAGTAATCAAAGAGGAGGAAGAGGGACTTATCAAACTTTTTTTTTACTCTACCTCCTTTTCTAACAACCTTTGAATGATTTTTGAATATTGTTTGATATCATCATAATTGTGTTGATATATGTCTCCGTTAGTTAGTAGGTCGAGTATTTACTTTTGTTCTTTTTTTGGGTAGCGGATCCCCCCATAAAATATTTTTGGGGCTTGAAGCCCAAAGTTTTGGTCAATGTAATGTAAAGATCCCGCAAAATGCAGGTGCAGAGCATGAGATTCTAGGGCTATCCCTCCTAAAATAATATAGTTTAATGTATGGTATGTCATCCTACCCATGTTTTGCGGACCATGGGATTGTACTCTAAGTGTAAAATCAAATCTTAGCTTGGAGAAGTAATATGGGTTTTTGAATGAGGAATTCACTCTGAGTCTGTAAGTCTGAGTCTTGGATTTTACTAGTAGTAAGAGGCTCTGCAGTTGAGTGTGCAGAGGCTTGGTAGAGTCCACAGTTGTGTGAATGGACCCCTGCAGCTGAGTGAGCATGGTGGAGTTGGGATTGTATATGAACCAAGGATTAATAAAAGATAAGTTGATCTTGGAATATTATGTGTTTATGCTTCTATTATATTTATTCATCTCTTTACAGTTTATGATTGCACGCACTTGTTATGAATGTTGAATGATTAAAGAGAATATTGGGCCCACATAATTAAGTAAAGATCTATAATAAAATCCCAATAAGGAATAAGGATCTAGACAAGCACCTCTTCATGCTCTTTATAGAGCTACACGGAAGCAGTTGCATAAGTCGTGAAGGACAGACGGTTATGCGAAGAAGCACAAGCATGCAAGATTGGTTTGCGACCTTTCTAGACTTCATCAAGACATCCCTAGGGTGAAAAAACTTGGTTCTAGTACCCTCCCATACTACCTCGGGTGAGAGCTCAATCCGTGCTCCACAGAATCTTGCCGAAAGGGCTGATAGTTTTGGGATTTGTTTGGATAAATCACTTCTAAACCTGGGTCAGGCCCCAACAAGCCAACGAATGGTTCTGTTGTTGGGACTAGGATCTGCCTAAGGGATGTCTAATGTCATGCCATTGGAACCCAACAAAGAAGGAAATTGAAGAGTGGTTGGATAAGAAGCTTCAACAGTTTGTGACACAGGAAAACAGAACTTCACAGGTATCCAAGAAAAGGTGGCTGGATCGCTACGTGTATACAGAAATACACAAGATCTTCTTCGCATCCTTTCCTTCCGAACTACACAAGTGGATCGCAAGGTTAGGTGACAACTAGGGAAGGTGTAATCTCCACCAACCGATTGTGTGGACTCCAGAGTTAGTGCGCAGACTAGAGGCATCAAAAGATAAGATTGCATGAGTTGTGGACCATTGGCTCGACTGAATAATAGGGGGATTTATCACTGAGTTCATGGTAGACATGACCGTGAGCTACAACATAGCAAAGCAACGTTTTCTCAAAGGACTGCGAGGTAAGTAAATTAAATCCCTGAATACCTTGATTAAGATGTTTTTATATGAAAAATGGGTTATGCGAATACATTAATGTTTGGAACGATGCGAAGTGGAAAGATCTACAAAGGTATCGAGGGATTAGGAAGCAGTCCCTTAATTTCACCTTTGGGAGAGAGAGAGGAAGAGCTTGCTTGGGTTTCTCCGAGAAGTGCGATCTGTTTGATAAGGTAGTGCATTTCGCAGTTATCACTTCCAGTTACGCCATCACTCGCTTCACGTACTTCTTCTCCATATTCACCCACCCCACCTCCACCAAACCTGCAATTCAGCATGGCAAGCATGATCAAGCTACTCGTATTCATAGGAGTAGGGAATGAGGACCTGGACCAGTTCTAGTTCGTGGTGAGGGTAGTGTGGGAAGCAAAAGGGGTCATGAATGACAACATTAAGAAGGCTACCTTGGTAAGCACGTTGCAGGATTGTGCGTTGACATGGTATATCAAGCACTTAAATGATCACCCAAATGTAGGAATAGCAGAGATCCAAAATGCGTTGAGTAGAGAATTTAGCTGGCCAAAATCAAAGACATAGTCAATCATCGGATTTAAAGAAATCACGATGCTTCCAGGTGAGACCCCCTAGAATCTGGATCACAAGTTGAAGAGTACGATCCGCGAGGCTAATATGACGCTAATGGATGTGCAGCACCATGCATGGTTTGTGGCATCTTTGACACCACACCTGAGAATAGCATCGTCATAGCAAAATCTTTCAATCCAGGCCGAAGCATTGGAAATAGTGATGATATTACATGAAACACCAATACAGGTGATCAGGAGCTCAGGATCAAGTGTCGTAAAATGGTCAAAAATGAAAATGCTCAGAACTAGTTTGAACCTAAATGACCGGATAGAGATCGTCTTCCTAATTCCGGTGCCATGAACGGTTCGAAAAACAGTCTTCGTATGAGGAAGTTATGCCAAAAAGAAGAATTGCCCAATAACATTGAAATTTTAAATTTTTTCAAAAAAATTTAAAATAGAATATGCCACAAAATATTCATTGAAATATTTTGTTATGGGCAACAAATGGTAGGCTACCATGTGGCAGGCCTGAAAGCTACGACGTGGCCAAGGTGACATCAGCACTTTGGGCACATGTTTAAAAGTTTGGTCAAATTGTGGTTTGAACCCGCGACCTCCTTACCACAAGCCATACGTCTTACCACTAGACCACGGCGGAAGGACTTGGCATGAGGGTGGTGGAATTTTTTTATGAAGTTTAAACTTCATTTGGGTGGGGCTCGAACGAGGCCATCCCCCCATGCCATACGACCTAGCCCCGGAACCGTGGTCCCAAGCCTAACCGCCAGCGCTTAACAACGGATAAGTTATACGTGGTCACATTTCAGTTTAAAGCGGGCTAATCAACACTTAACGGGTAGTTAACTTGAAGGTTATCGCACGTAATCCCATAAACAAACCGCCCGAATTTTTGATCACATGCCCATTAATCACAAGCAGTTAACTGCCCATCAGTATGGTGGAGGATTTGGTGGCGGGCCTATCTAGTCTCCAACTTCAGTTAGCTGGAGTTTAATGAGGGGCAGATTGGCAGTTTAGTAAATGAGCCATAACTTTGGTTAGGAAAGTCCTTTTTGGACGAATTTGTTTTTGATTTTGGGTCTCTTCAACCTTCTGAAGCCATTGGCACAGGTTTCGCAGCCATCTAAGGTCATTTGCAGGTGTTTTGCTTCGTGGAAGTTCCAGGAGCCACCAGGGCCATATCAGTTTGGGAGGTGCATTGGGATGTGTGCAGCCATTGAATGTGGAAAGAAGGTCATTCCTGAAGGATTTCAGTTTTCTGAATCCATTTCAACATCTCGTTTTTCCTTTTGAGGCATTCTTCTCACTGTTTAGCTTCAAGGAAGCTTTCAGGGCCATTAAGGCCATTTCAGTAATTGAGCTGTGCTGGGCTAGGTTCATCTATTTGAGGTGAAAAAAAAGCCTATTTCTGCTGTAAGGAACCTTATGAATCCAATGAAGGTATTTTTAGAAGCATTTGGAGACTTTTAAAGGCAAATATGTTGAAGAGAAGTTTCAGGCAGCCCAAGGCCATCCATGGGAGAAGGCCTAGATTGGGGATGCAGTGCTCATTTTGAGCAAATTAACAGTCATTTGTTTATGTCAGATATGTGTTGGAGACAATAGTAGATGTGTCAGAGACATTTGAAGTATTCTGAAGGAGTTTGTGCCATTAAGAAGCTCAGGGAAGCTTAGTGCGCCTACTGAAGGAATCAAGTCCAAGGGAGCCTAGATCTGCCTGCACAAAGTGGACAGCCATGACAGGGATGTATATGGTTTTTGTAAACCCATAGGTTCATTCATTAACCTTTTGGAGTTGAGTTTGGAACTTGTAAAATAATTGAAGCCATAATCCCAAAGAGCCAAGTCTAGTTGACTAGAGCTCACAGGAGACGTAGCCCTTGAGATTGGGGTGAATTCCTTATTAAATTTGTTGTTATGTGTGATGTTTATTTGCTGCCTTATATGTCTGATATATATGTTTAATATCAGCTGAAAAAAATCAATTTAAAACACATAAACAAAAGAAAAGACATACACCTCTTAAACATGTATGTTTACTGAATTGAATACCTTGCTAGGCATTTACAAGTAATTTCAAATTCAGATCAAGATGGTATCAGAGCAGGTTGTTACTTCTTTGTATCAAAAGCAGTCAAATAAAGCTATAGATAGACCATGAAAAGAGCCAGGAAGCCTTCAATACTCTTGTTATACAATTTCAAAGTAGATAAATGCTCTTTTCAGTCAATCTCTGGTGTAGTTGTCTTTTGATTGTTTTTGTGCAGGGATATTTTGACTGTCTTGCAAGTTTTGATCACAATAGCTTGAAAGGAAGATTAGGGATAGCCACTGAATAGCTAAGTCTTGGAGAAGACAAAAAGGAATAGAAGATGTTTTCCTTACTGCATGGACCTCAAGACAATCCATGAAGCACAATCAGTTTGATGCAAAACAGGTTGTTTGAATAAGAGTTTGACTCTGCAATCATTTGATCCAGGAATTTGTTAATAGATTTTGAATTTTTCTGAAGCTCTTTTGTTCACTTTTATAATGAAAATTTCCATAAGTGAGTTCTCAAAATCATCCTCCTTCACAAGATTCTTTGATGAAGGCTTGAAGCAAGAATTTTTCATCATGATGAATATGGTGAGAGAAATGTATGAGGATGAAAGAAAGAGCTCTAGACTTCAAGAGCAGTTGAATTCCATGAGGGAAGAGAAGCAGTTGCTTTTTGACCAATTGCAGGAAATGGGAAGCCAAATTCATATTGCAAACATGAATCTAGAAAGGATGCATGAGTTGGAAACACAACTCCTTGTTGCGAAAGAAGCCTTAGCCAAGTATCAGCTTGAAGAAGAGGTAAACAATTCTAGTTTGTCTTCAAATTCTTATAAGAATGTTTATGTTGGTTCTTTTGAGAAACATACCAGGGGCATAGAGTCCAATTTGATGTCCAAAATGGGAAAAGGATTGGGCAAACATGCACAGGGTATAGTTGAGCCAATAATGGTTGAGGTAAGGCATAAGTATTTGGGTCTTGGCTATGGACAATCTTATGGAGAAAGTTCCAAAACAGCCATGAAGGCAATTGAAACAGTTCCTAGAAGGAGTTTCATTTTAGGTTCTCTATCTCAAGGTTGTAAAGGTTGTATCCTTGAGGAATGCAATAGTTTGAAACATGCTTTGCAGGAAGAAGGCGTGCATAAGCATGCAATTGAATAAGAAAGTGGTGAAAGCTCTAAAACCATTGAAGGGATTGATAGTGTTCCAAATGGAGCTTCTTCTTCTTTCGATTCACCTACTTATGAAGGTAATGAAGGTGAAAGGGAAAGGTATAAATATGATTTCCATCACACTTCCTTTGATAATGTAAAGCATGGAAAATTTCCACATAAGCATTGGAAAAGAATTGCATGTTCTTTTTGTGGTTTGTTTAACCATAGTGTTTCTAGATGTTGGAAAAGAATGGCAACATATAGGAAACTTTTGAAGGAAAGGAGGCAAGAAGCCAAAGTTCCATTGAACAATGCAAATCATGTTGTCAAGAAGATGAACATGTGTTACACTTATTTCCATAAGCATGGACATACTGCTGAAAGGTGTTGGACTCTGAATCCAACAATGCTTCCACAAAAGTTGAAGAAATTGGAGAAAGAGTATGGCAAGAATGGGAAGGAAGTTTCCATCATTGATATGTGTCAGGATGATACACATGTTGATATTGATGTGCAGTTAAAGGAAGCACCTTTGAAATGGATTGGTAAGAAATGGTTAGAATTCTTATCCAATTAAAGTTGCATGTCTTTTGATTGAATGCATTTCTTTGTTAAGGGAATGCAAGTTGCAAGATGGAAAATCTGAGTATGACACTCACTCTATTTCAGATTTTGTCACCCACATGTGTTTTTATTGGGTTGATGTACCTATTGGTCTTAGAAAAGAAGAGTTGAAGTTGCACCTGTACATAGATGTTGTAGGTGTGTTTATCAAACTGTATATAGTTCATTGTTTTTGATACATACATGTGTTTGTAAATATATCTTGTTGACAGTTTACTAGTGTTGATTGTGAGCACACTTTTACATTGTCGATTGTGTCACACATTGATTATTGACTTGTGTCAATTGTGGTGCACATGTTTTGTCGACTTGTGTTAGTTGTGTACACATTTGTTATGTTGATGGTTGAGTCCATTGTTCAACATATTTCAAGACAACTTGTTGCTGATGATTCTCTCGTTGCACAAGGTACCTTTGGTGTCATTTGGTGCAGGGAAGGAAATTGGTGCAAAGCAGTGCACAATCCCATAAGCTGGAAAAGCATGCATGCAAAGAGGGCTCAAATTTCAGCATGGGTCTCTACTTCTTTTGAGAAGTTTTTGCAGCAAGTATCCCAAGAATTTGGAATGAGAATTTGCAGTACATTTAGCATGCTACAGCTGGTAAAAGCCCTCTCATTTGGGAGGCCGCTCTTCTTCTAGAGTGGAGGTGCCATGGATGGGCATCGTGACAGTTGGCAAGCTCACATGTTCATAGGAAGATTTCAGCTCATATATTAGCAAGTTTCATTGCTGGTTCCTGTAATTTCAGATTTGTCTGGCGAAAGAACTTGGTCGGGATTCGATGAGTACTTGGTTTATGCAGGAACATTCGCCATGATGATAGTTGATAAGGCAGGACATTTTGGCATCAGTATATTGATTTGGCTGAACAGAAGAGGATTTTTTTGTTCTCTCAAGTGCTGTACAGTTCATTTAAGCATTTTAATAAGCTTTTGGGGACCAAAAGCCTCTCATTTGGGAGGTGTGATCAGGAGCTCAGGACCAAGTGTCGTAAAATGGTAAAAAATGAAAGTGCTTAGAACTGATTTGAACCTAAACGAATGGATAGAGCTCATCTTCCTGATTCTGGTGCCATGAACAGTTCAAAAAATGATCTCTGTATGAGGAAGTTATGCCAAAAAGAAGAATTGCCCAATAACATTGAAATTTTGAATTTTTTCAAAAAAAATTAAAAGAGAATATTCCATAGAATATTCATTAGAATATTCCATTCTGGGCAATGAATGGCAGGATGCCACGTGGCAGGCCTGGAAGTTGTCACGTGGCCAAGGTGACATCAGTACTTTGGGCGCATGTTTAAAAGTTTGTTCAAATTGTGGTTTGAACCCACGACCTCCTTACCACAAGCCATACATCTTATCACTGGACCACGGCGGAAGGACTTGGCATGAGGGTGGCGAAATTTGTTTATGAAGTTTATACTTCATTTGGGCGGGGCCCGAACGAGGCTAGCCCCTAGGGGCCAGCCCCCCATGCCATACGACCCAGCCCCGAAACCATGTGCCCAAGCCTACTCGCCAGCTCTTAACAATGGATAAGTTATACGTGGTCACGTTTCAGTTTAAAGCAGGCTAATCAACACTTAACGGGTAGTTAACTCAAAGATTATGGCACGTAATCCCATGCAAACAAACCGCCCGAATTTTTGATCACATGCCTATTAATCACAAGCAGTTAACTGTCCGTCAGTATGGCCTAGGATTTGGCGGAGCACCCAAATTGGTGGACCCGCCACATTTGGCGGGCCTATCTGGTCTCCAACTTCAGTTAGCTGGAGTTTAATCAGGGGCAGATTGGCAGTTTAGTAAATGAGCCATAACTTTGGCTAGGAAAGTCCTTTTAAGATGAATTTGTTTTTTATTTTGGGTCTCTTCAACCTTTTGAAGCCATTGGCACAGGTTTCACAGCCATCTGAGGTCATTTGTATGTGTTTTACTTCGTGGAAGTTCCAGGAGCCACCAGGGCCATATCAGTTTGGGAGGTGCATTGGGATGTGTGCAGCCATTGAATGTGGAACAGAGGTCATTCTTGAAGGATTTCAGTGTTCTGAATCCATTTCAACAACTCGTTTTTCTTTTTGAGGCATTCTTCTCACTGTTTAGCTTCAGGGAAGCTTTCAGGGCCACTAGGGCCATTTCAGTGATTGAGATGTGCTGGGTTAGGTTCATTAGTTTGAGGTGAAAAAAAGCCTATTTCTGCTGTAAGGAACCTTCTAAATCCAATGAAGGTGTTTTCAGAAGCATTTGGAGATTTCTAAAGGCCGAGATGTTGAAGAGAAGTTTCAGGCAGTCTAGGGCCATCCATGGGAGAAGGCCTAGATTGGGGATGCAGTGCTCATTTTGAGCAAATTAACAGTCATTTGTTTATGTTAGATATGTGCTGGAGACAGTAGCAGAGGTTTTAGAGACATTTGAAGTATTCTAAAGGATTTTGTGCCATTAAGAAGCTCATGGAAGCTTAGTGCACCTACTGAAGGAATCAAGTCCAAGGGAGCCTAGATCTACCTACACAAAGTGGACATCCATGACAGAGATGTATATGGTTTTTCTAAACCCATAGGTTCAGTCATTAACATTTTGGAGTTGAGTTTGGAACTTGTAAAAGAATTGAAGCCATAATCCCAAAGAGAAAAGTCTAGTTGAGTAGAGCTTACAGGAGATGTAGCCCACGAGATTGGGGTGAACTCCTTATTAAATTTTCTGTTATGTGTGATGTTTATTTGCTGCCTTATATGTTTGATATATATGTTTAATATCAGCTGAAACAAATCAATTTAAAACACATAAACAGAAGAAAATACATACACCTCTTAAACATGTATGTTTACTAAATTAAATACCTTGCTAAGCATTTACAAGTAATTTCAAATTCAGATCAATAGGACCCAGGATTGGGAGTCCAACAAATCCATGCGCAACTACAAAATCTATGCTTGGAGATGTAGAGTTTGAAGTAGGATAGGGTGCCATGGCTAGAGGCATGCAAAGAAGTGTGGTGAATAAAATGCAAAGGCTAGGGCCATGACAAGGATCACTGTCCAGTATTCGCAAACTACTTGGCAGGAGGGGTACCAATGTCATTGAGACTAGAGGCATAGGAAGGGCTAAGTGCAGCACTTGCACTATGGTGCACAATCTGTTAGATAGGAGGAAAGCACACGATGGATAACTGTCATTTGTTGCAAAACTATACACAAACTCCCCAGCAACTGTTTTGTAATTTTTGTAGATCGGTGGGCCACGACGAGCGTACTTGTCGCAACTACAAGTTGATGATGGAGCAGACCCCAACCCATAGAATGTAGATGGAAATGTGAGGCCTCGACCCAGTCGTGCGGATGGCGCGTGTTGGATTTTAAAGCCGAGGTTGAGGACGAGGAGGAATGGGGCCAGGAAGGGGCTATAGATAGTTAATTTTTTACAATTGCAGAGGACTAGGGCACTATGCTCATAATTGGACCAACCCAATGAGAATATCTTGTTCGTACTGTGCTCAGTTTGATCATGAAATGGTAGATTATCCTACGTTGATAGCACAGATGCATGAAAAAGGGGTACTACAGCCTACTCCGACTCAGAATATCCAAATGTTGAGGTCTAAACCACGTGAAGAAGACCCCAACGTGAACATAATTCTCAGAAGTGGCGTGACCATAGGGGAAGATAAGGGGAAGTAGCCCGAGGAAGATACATGGGTTTGCAATGCTCCTACAAAGGAACTTGAGTTTGACTTGGAACGCACAAAGGAGTTGTTTATGGAAGCTAAGAAGAGCTTCGTGGAGGCCTCTACTTTAGGTAGTAAGGATCAACCAGAGCCAGGAATGGATACTTCTATGCTTACTACCTTTTTAGAGACATGCATGAAATTGCTGCACAACAATAAGGAAGTTAAAGGACTACAGGAGTTGATAACTAGGTGTGCAAGGTCAAGGGAACCGCATGTCGTCTAGAAACTAGGAAAGCATACATTGTGCATTGGGAGGGAATTGATATTAATGACGCAAATTGGTGAATATGAAATGGATCAGGTAATCCTAGACCTGGGTTCAGATGTGAATGTGTTACCAAAGTAGACATGGGAACGCATGGGCAGGCCCACGTTCTAGTGGTCCCCTATTCAATTAGGAATGGTGAACCAACAAAATATTTTGCCCATGGGGAGGTTGTAAGGGGTAACAATTGATATCAAAGGCGCAAGCACGTAGATGGACTTTGAAGTGATAGAGATTATTGATGACAACAATCCTTATCCTGCATTGCTAGGAATAGACTGGGCCACTGATATGAATGGATTCATCAACCTGAAGAAATGGAAGATGATATTCGAGAAAAAGTCCCTACGCGTAGTAGTTCCACTAGATCCAGCCGAAGGAGCGTGCTACACTGAACTTGTGCGTGATGAGGACAGCGACGATGAACTAGATTGTGTTTACTAGATAATGGCACAAGATTAGGATCATGTGAACCCGACTGCAGATGGGAGAATCCTGTGGGAACGTGACAATTCCTGTACTTCGGATTCAGATGAAGAAGTAGAACACTGGCAGAACAGGTTGCATGAATTAACAACGTCGAATTGCAACATGATGATTAGATCACTGTGGTGTGTGATGACAAAAGCAAGGGAACTGCCAACATATGATGGGGTAACAACAATGGATGAATTCTTAGAAAAATTTGAAGGTGCAGTACCAGAACAACAGCGGTATGGTGCACTTGAATGGGCATTGCGCACAACACCCGCATGGCGGTGGAGTACACATTAGAAGACTATTGGAAACTGGCACGAATGTAGAAGATAGATGCGCTTATGGTTTGGAAGTCCCCAGCGTCGAATGAGAGCTAGGAAACTAGGATGAAGCAGCTTGCGTGCTCACCTATGTCGATCGGTGTAGACATGTATTGTGCAAGCACATCCTAGACTAAGGATCTAAAATCAGAACTCGACACAGCAGTAGCGAAAGAAACGCACGCCAAAAATATTCCACATCAGAGCATTCACAAAACAATGTGGAATCATGAACATAGTTTACCAAGCAGAATGAACTGATTGGGACTTGCACATGCCATTGGTCCAATGGGCCTATGGGGCCATGCATAAGAACCTAAGAGCGAGAATGATTTTGAAGATGACGAGAAAAGTTGAGGCCATAGCTTTGGGAAAGAATCCTCATGCAATAAATCCCATAATTGGGACAACACGCAAGGACCAGCATAAAGAGATTATACAATCGTGTGAAGACGAACATATGTAGATTCAAGAAGCCATTCGGTGAGGGAACTTTGAGCTTTGCGAACTCGAATAATATTGGGTACGACTGAAGCATAAAATCATATTAATGGACATGGATATCCGAAAATTGAAAATGAACATTGTGCAAGCATTACACGTTGATAGAAGGACGGGGCCACATATGGCTAGCCCTACCACTGCACTAGAAGATTGTCGCCGAGAATTTTTGGCTATACTACCATGGTTGCGACTGCACCTTATCAGACAAAGTAACGAAGGAAGCGCACCACATAGGGAATAATGCAAGGTGCTAACTGGCACAAGGATAACTAAGGAAGGCCCATAGACTGGGTTGGAAGGTGACTGGAAGCCTCGCACCAGTAGTGCGACCACCTGGCTATCCCTAGGAAGCACAGTTCAGCTCTCCAAGCAGTTGAAAGAGAGCGCGATACTATAAAAGAGTTTGTATGGGAGCTGCGTGCAGGATTAGTATGACGCTCAGGTTGAGTTCGCCAATTTAAGACAACAAGAAACGGATGGCAGGCAATTAAGACATGGAGTCGAACTAGATTTGAAATAATCTGCTGCTAATATGGCATTAATGAGACAAAGGAGGGGGAATGGTCGAATTTTAATTCTGAAAGGCCTATAAATCCTAGATGTTCATCCAATGAACAACCCTTGGCATCTTGATAATTTAGTTATTGCATATGAACTTTATGACTTTATAGGCTTTGAAAGCAAGTTCAGTGTTTGAAGCATTGCCAAAAGAGACGTAGGACCTTCTGAGTAGAGAAATGTTGACTGCCAAGGAAGCCGCACTAACCCCTATGTCACCGGTGGGGGATGCGCTAGAAATTCTAAAATTTCCCCCGAACGCCAGGGCCTAAAAAGGACCCATAGGGAGCAGGACCAGTCCATATGTCTTCGCGAAATCCACGGTTTGGTAAACTGTCGATGGAAGAGAAGGGGAAAGCGGTTAATATTGAGAGCGATGATGAGGAGGAGGATTTCTAGGCATCCGTAGAAGATATTGAACTAGAGGTAGAAATGGATGAAGACATCCAACTAGTATGTGCCACAGCGAAGCTGCCCAAGTATGTCGCTTCACGGAAAGGGAGGGTAAAGGTACCTAAAGATTTGGATGCTGTTAAAAGCACAATCAAAACCCATTACTCCCCGAGGGAATTCTGTTTGAAGGTTCAGCTGTGGGCCGTGTACCCATGATGAAGTTTGAAGATTGGGACCACGTGGATAGCGAAAATTTCCCTCATTTGGAAACTAGCCAATTGATGGAACAAAGCAAGGAGGGGGAAGTTATAGCGATGCAACCATGGAAATGGCTGTGCGGGGTGGAGGAGGCTAGGCTACTCCACCTCCTATCGATTCCACACTTTCATCGGGCGCCAATCATGATATTTTTCATTAAGCAACTTCTTTACCTAGTGCATCATGGGTACTTGTGGCTGAAGGAGCCCATTCCCATCATGGTGGAGCTTATTCATAGGATTTCTCATCTTCCCTATACGGGAAGGGAGCCCACGGAAATAGTTGGCACAAGTGGAGACTTGGCGATTGCAGAGGCCATGAAAAAGAAATATAAGTTGGAGAAAAAGCAGAGGGGTTACATTATTACTAGCATTCAAAACAAAGGGGTTCGAGTTGCTACCCAGTTGATGGCAGGAAAAGTGATGAGAAAATTTCGTGGCAATGAGGTACCAAGAACGGTCCATTGCGCTGGCCAAGAAATGCACAGTAGGGGTACAGTTCAACTGGGTGCAGTTCCTGTACGAGGAGTGTTAGAAAATTATATATTACATAGCAATGGAACACATAAAATATTGCAGAAATATAAACACAAAAAATGCATAAAACAAGAGAGACACAGATATACGTGGTTCACCCAATTTGGGCTACGTCCACGGAGAAACAACCAATACTTATTTTTATTATCTAGCAAACTAAAGAGATACAACCTACAACAGTTCCGCTGTAACACCCCCTTCACTCTCAATCTCCTCTCTCTTCCTCACTCAGAATACAGATCTCCATAGATGCAATACAATTCCCTCATATATAGTAAGAGGTTGCCTTCTAGGGGAAAACCCCTAAATTAAACATACTTTCTATCGTTAGATCATCTGCCTAATGAATGACCTAGATTGATTAGAAATTACTATACTTTTACAAGGTAATTTTTTACATCTATTTTTAGCTTTGGGGGCATTGTCCCCGAATCCCTGCCAGGGGACTGCTGGCCCCTAGACACCCCAGACGAGGGGGATTATCCCTCCTGGACCTCCACACGAGGGACAAGTCCCCCCCACACCCTCTCGTGTGGAGAGGTATAAAATCTTCTTGGGTATACATCTGGCTAAAACCTTTGAATACAAAAGATGATTAGGCTCCACACCCAACAAGGAGTTCCTGACGAACTGCAGGGAGGCCCAAGAGTAGGGTAAGACCTTCCACTATGCATGGTTTCTCTTATCCATCCTGTTGGTTGTAGGAGAACTACCTGAGGATAGTCAGTTTCCTCCCCCTGACTAGGACTGGCCAGAGGCAGTAAAATACGTGTCACTATGGGCGACGAAGGATGCCACGTGAATCCGCGAAACTAATATCTTCTGGGTACTGATGGAGGCAAGTGTACAAATGTGGATCAACAAATGGCCATGCCTATTCCCCTTGGTATATGAAAATTTGCAGAGCTTAGAAGACTTTAAAGTAGATATGCATAATGTGTATATCAGGGCGTAGAAGGATCCGGAGTAGAAGTGGACCACACTCCCTTTCATCGCAATAGATGACGTTGTTTTTGCAGTGCTCGACACATGGCCAATGGAATGGTGTACACCAGATTTGGTGGTGTGCAATTAAATGGTGATTCAAAAATAGAAGGATACTGCCAAGTTGCTAGAAAAATAGAAGTGGAACGAGCAACTAGCTGAAGAAGTACGAGCTTCCCATGAGGCAGTTAAGATCGCTGCAGAAAAGGCAGCAGTAGTAGGGGCCACTATGACACAGGAAGAAAGTGTCTCAGACCTGACCACAGGAGATGATACGATGGAAGGTGTAGACCCACACACATCATTGACACATCTAAAGCGGTCGCACAGTACGGAATGGATAGGGCCCAGGAAAAAGACCAAGGCTTTCAAATTAGATGGGGAACGTATTACACTGACCAAGGGTGACCTATATGACATCAGAGACATAGTTCGCGAAGTCACCAGGGAGGTGCTCCAGGAAGCAATGACGAAGTAGTAGAATGTGTTGGGGATGCTCAGGGCACAACTCTAAGAACTTCAGGTGTGTCCCCCACAATAGGGAACGGTAGCCATCTACAGGGTTACAGTTACATCAGCAACTGAGCAGTTGCTATGGGCCAAAATGGCTAATACCTTTACATTGTCGAAAGGAGTGCTGACAACAGAAAACACGGAGGACAGAGCTGTGGTAGGATGGCTCAAGGGAATTAGCCTAAACTTAGCTGCCCTTTTGTGAGAGATATTATACCAGCTACAGGATGGAGCGACAACAGAGCTCCGTGCTAGGGAAGGACACACAATATAGATGCTCAGTGAACAACGAATCAACATCAAGAAACTGAGCCTCCAACGTGATGAAGCATTAGTGCAGACTCGACAGTTGGAGAAAATTGTTGAGGAAGCATGTTGCCACATCCCCGAGCTAGAGATTGCAACAGACTTACTAGTAGGTATACAAATCCACAAATTGGCCAGTGGATTCCGTGAGGCAACGGAGGAAACAATGAGGATCCAGCTAGACCTCAACCTACAGATCACCGAACTGTGTTTGAAGGTGCAACCCCCTACACCCCCTGAAGTTAGAGAGTAGCGCCACCACACCATTCAATCGGGGTTGGAAGAAATAGAGTGTGCCATACAAGATTGTACAGGCTTGTTAGATCAGTCACTCTTCAGCTTCACTTCATTACAGGAAGACCCAATGCTACAGAGGTTAGAGACAGAAGCGTGGGAGTTGAGCAGGCCTATGACAATGTCCGCGGGACTGTGTAGACGGTCACCCTTACTTAGTGATTGGCCAAGATGAGGGAGGCCCGGGCTCTAAAGGAACAAGTGGACACTGCGCATAAGAAAGAAGTAGTTATTAAAGCACACATCTAGTCTTGGCTCGAGCTAGCATTCACGGTCACCACCAAGATTGAGGGAAATCTAGCATAGATGTAGGGCATATATGCACTCAAGTAAGGAATTTCACTTGACAACAATTCATTGGAGATACACACACAACTGGTACAATGGACAACAGAAGAATGTGTCGCAGATGTAAGCGAAGCACAAAGGTTGTTGGATGGACTCCATGTGAAGATCACTGGACTAGTAGAGTGACTTGGGACGAGTCACGATGATTGTGTTCGGAGCCTGTTGAGTAGGGGATCCCCCCATAGCATGTTTTTGGGGCTTGAAGCCCGAAGTTTTGGTCAATGTAATGTAAATACCCCACAAAATGTGGGCATGGAGTGTGAGAGTCTAGGGCTATCTACCCTAAAATAATATATTTTAATGTATGGCATGTCAGCCTACCATGGTCTGTGAACCATGGGATTATATAAATAGAGCGAGGCTCTAAGTGTAAAATCAGGTCTTAGCTTGGAGAAGTAATATGGGTTTTTGAATGAGGAGTTTGCTCTGGGTCTGTGATTCCAAGTCTTGGGTTGTAGTAGTAGTAAGAGGCTTTGTAGCTGAGTGCGAAGAGGCTTGGTAGAGTCTGCAGCTATGTGTGCGGACCCTTGCAGCTGAGTGTGCAGGGCGGAGTTGGGACTGTATTTGAACCGATGATTAATAAAAGATAAGTTGATCTTAGAATATTCTATGTCTATGCTTCTGTTATATTTATGCATCTCTTTACAGTTTATGATTGCGCGCACTTGTTATGAATGTTGAATGATTAATGAGAATATTGGGCCCACATAATTAAGTTAATATCTATAATGAAAACCTAGTAAGGAATAAGTACCTAGACAACCACCTCTTCATGCTCTTTACAGAGCTATGCAAAAGCAATTGTACAAGTCACGAAGGACAGATGGTTGCACGAAGGATTGGTTCGTGACCTTCCCAGACTACATCAAGACATCCCTAGGGTGTGGAAAATTGGTTCCAACACCCTAGGGATGTCTTGATGAAGTCTAGTAAGGTCGCGAACCAATCCTACATGCTTGGACTGCTTCGTGCAACCGTTTGTCCTTTGAGACTTGTGCAACTACTTCTGCGTAGCTCTATAAAGAGCATGAAGAGGTGCTTGTCTAAATCCTTATTCCTTACTGGGCTTTTATTATAGACCTTAACTTAATTATGTGGGCCCAATATTCTCATTAGTCATTCAACATTCATAACAAGTGCAGACAATCATAAACTGTAAAGAGATGCATAAATATAACAGAAGCATAGACACATAATATTCGAAGATCAACTTATATTTTATTAATCCTCAGTTCAGATACAATCCCAACTCTACTCTGTGCACTCAGCTGTAGGGGTCCACGCACACAGTTGCAGACTCTACTAGGCCTTTCCGCACTCAGCTGCAGAGCCTCTTACTACTACAACCAAAGACTTGGAATTACAGACTCAGAGCGAATTCCTCATTCAAAAACCCATATTATGCCTGATTTTACACTTGGAACCTCATTCTATTTATACAATCCCATGGTCCGTAGACCATGGGTAGGCCAACATACCATACATTAAACTATATTATTTTAGGGCAGACAACCCTAGACTCTCACGCTCTGTGCCCGCATTTTGCGGGGTCTTTACATTACATTAACCAAAACTTCGGACTTCAAGCCCCAAAAACATGCTATGGGGGGATCCCTGGTATATAACCTTCAAACTTGAAATTAATGGACACTTATCAGCGAAATTATTTTCCTTGGATACATAAAATATTTATATTACATTCAAATGAAATTTGTTCCTAAGATGTATTTTAGTGCATTGAGGGTAGATTATTGCTAATTCCCTTTATTCCTCCTCTTGTTTCCTCTTGATATGTAGGGTGTCCATATGAATGGAAGATGTATGTAATATTTCTGTCTTCATATCCTCTATCATACCTCCTATCTCACTTCTAGTAATCAAGGAGGAGGAAGAGGGACTTATCAAACATTTTTTTTCTCTACCTCCTTTTCTAGCAACCCTTGAATGATTTTTGAATATTGTTTGATATCATCATACTAAGTTGATATATGTCTCCATTAGTTTGTAGGTTGAGTACTTCCTTTAGTTCTTCCCTTACTAGAACTAGCTTCAAGGAGTCTGGATCAAGGTGTAATTATGCACTCTTCAATGAATCAACTAAAATATTTCCTCAAAATCTTCCAAAGACTCATTTTCTCCTTGGACCATCATGAATATCTCATCTCTAGTATCCCTTTTTATTAAATAATCTTGGTAATTTTTGTTGAAGGCTTGTTTCATGTTTTCCCATGTGGTGATGATTTCTCCTTCTAGGCTCATGAACCATCAAAGGGATACATCCTTAAGAGTAGAAGGGAACAATTTGAGCTTTTCCTCATTATTTTCATAGTCATAAGTCTTGCATACTACAACAAAATAAAAAATGAAATTGCTAGGATCTTCTGAAATCAAACCACAAAAGTGTTGTATGACAGATGGACTAATTTTTTTTCATTTTATCTTCTCCATCTATTTATTTAATGGAAAATATGAACACTTCTAGTTGTTTATATTTAACCATAGTATTGGTGGGATGTGAAGGTATTTCTCCTTTTGCGAGCTCCTCAAATATCCTTGCTTTCCCACCAAAAAGGGCCTCAATGGAATTTGTCAATAGGGAGAGAGGATCACAGTTAGCTAAAAGGGGATGTCTACTAGTAGAAATGGGGGTTTTTGGTAATAATTTTCCTATTATATCCCCAAGCCTTTGAGGCATAAAAGAAACATATTTTTTTTTGTATTCTTTTGAAAATAATCTGCTAATGTAATTGTTTTCTTTTTATAGGAGATGAAATGAAAGAAATATCATATCAACTAAGGAGTAGGACAATACATACTTTGACACCTCCCCAGTAATAAAGCCAAAAAAGTGATGGTTGTCAATATTGCAACAATAATGTTACATCTCCCAAGGGTCTCAACTTTAATTGTCAACCTAGGTTTCATACAAACATAAGACGAGACAGAATTATATGTAAAGCAGGGATTATTTATTCCCTTTTTCTGATATTTATGTAGGTAGAAGTACTAAGATGTCATATAGTTGTACAAAGACCAATCTTATTTTTTTATGCTACAAAATAAAATGAAATTGTAATAAATGAAAGACAACAAGTAAAATTAAGCTAATTTTAAGAAAGGAAGTAAAAATATTCTAACTTCAAAGAATTAAAAGCACACCTATTCTATCTTGCAAGAAAAGCAAAAAATCTTACTAAAATAAAATATTGCAAATATTAAACACTAATTCTGCAGAAAAAAAAGCAATTTCTATAGCCATTCAAATAAAGGCATATACATGGTCTCCCTACCTCTAAATTCAATTCTCATGGTTCCTGTTAGCACTATGTAATTTCTTGAGGCTGTGAAAGAAATCTAGAGGTAACCATAGAACCACTTGGAAGCTTAGAAGCTAGCCCTTCTAAACTCATAGAGGGATCTCTCTATTTGATTTAGATTTGTTGTAGTGGGATTTTAGTCTAGTTATTAGGTTCAGAGTTTGGTTTTTTGAAATTTTTGGTTAAACTGCAAGGAAAGGACAATGGGATGGAGTCAAAGTCTTAAGGTGATAAAAAACAGAAATATCAAAAAATATTGAAACAGGGAAGGTAGGCGGGCTATTGGATCTTTGAAGTTTTGTGGAGTGAGAGGGAGGAATAGATTCAAATTCCATTAAACAGAGAGAATTTTAACATGGGTTCATCTTTAACTTTAGTTTCAAAACATATAATTTCTTATAAGCTAGGATAGAGTGTAATTAAATAAGTTCAACCCTTCATTCTTCTTTTAAACAATTTAGATAAGAAAACATATGAAAACAGAGCTATACAAGTTTACAAAAGGAAAGACATCACCAATTAGCCTAACACGTGAATCTTGGAACAATCTTTTGTATTAATGAAATGATCACTTTCAGCTATGTGAACATCTTTACATCAAAATGTGCTTTCTTGATACAAGCCCCAACATTTTTACTTCGATTTTTAAAGTACTTATACAAAAACGATCAAAAATATATTGAGTGAAAATATCAAGATTTTTTACAAAATATCCTAAACTAATTATAGAATTAGTACAAAAAATTAGATAGCTAAAACTGATGTAGTGCTCTGGGCACTATCTTCGAGGATTGCTGGTGATGACTTGCCCTAAAGAAGTGTTTCCTTGTTATTGAAGGTAAAAAATTGTTTTACCCAAGTAACTTGCACAATTTTTCCCATCACTCTTCACTTGTAGTGGTGAATTTGACTAGTTTTCTGTAAGTTTCATCTAGCTTGGTATACTTTTGAAATGTAGGCTTGATAATGAATAAGTGATTTATCTAATGTTTGATAAACAGATCAAAATCCAAAGCTTCCACAAATTCTTTTCCCGTGATGCTTCCTTTGATGGTAGAAAACTTTTACTTATCCCTTGCTATGGTATATAATTTCTGGTGATAATCTTCTAAACTGATAAGCTTTTCTTGAATCCCTATCAAACTTGGCAGTCCCTTCTGATTTAGCACATTAAATTTTCTGTGGAATTTCTGAATGGTGCACTCCATATTGTGAAACTTGTTCTCCAATTGAAGCATAAAGTTTCTTTTTATAAGGACATTCCTCACCTCCAAAATGGTCTTTGTCTTGTTTGCAATTTCAAATTCTTGTAATTCTTCCTTAGTCTTCGAATTCAAAATTATGATTAGAGTAGTATCTTCACTTGGATTATTCCCTAAATCTGCTTTTACCTCTTCAATTACCTCTTTATACCTCTGTATTAACTCTTGCTAAAATTAATCTGAATTGAGGGCCATATCTCAGTCATGGCCTCATTTATTTTTACCCATATACTCTGTTTTGCCTGTGACAATGTCTGTGCCATTATAGACTCACTTTTAAATTGTTCAATCTTTTGTGTTAATTTATGAGTATTTTGTAGCTTAGCTAAGTATACATTATCAACCTTTAGTTTCTTCTCTTGAAGGTTCTTTAGCTGAGTTTTCAGCTTCTCAATTTCCTTTCCTCTAATTGATAGATCATCCATTGCCTTGATAAGTACCTTTGAAGAATATGTAGATTTCCCCTCAGTTATAGTTGTTAAAAGGATGCCCCTACTATTGATGTAGATTCAATGGAAATTGTTATCAGTGGAATGGCTGCCAACTGTGTGGATTTTTCTCTTTCCTTTAACAATTTCTCCATTTCAACCTCCATTGCTTTGATCTGTCCACTTTGTTCAATAATGATTTTGAACATATCTTCTTTTTCCTTCTCTAATTTTCTGACTTCCTTAGCTTATGGGTCTTCTATGGAGGGAAGTTTGAGTTGCTTCTTAAGTTCTGCAATGTCAACATTTTTCCTTTTGATAATCTCTTCTGCTGATTTCACATCGCTGGGATCATATCCCAGTTTGATTACAGGGTCTTCTAATGATTTATTTTTGTATCTTTGGCTAGAGAAGAGACTTTATCTAATTTAAGTTCAGACTAGATGTTATTTATAGAGGCTTGAAGCCTAGAAGCTGTTATTGCTAAAGTTGTCAAAGTAGAGCACAACATCTCCCCTATTTTCTTATGCAGGTCCATTTGATCTATTGGGTGAATTTGATCATTATTGAAAGAAAAATTTGGTTTCTTATCATCTTCATGAGTCTTTGGGAAAGGGACATTAGCATGCAGGAAGGCTATCTATATTTTCCCTTTCTCTGTGTCAAAGGAAAATAGCAGCCTATGATGTGAAGAGGTTGTCTGCTTCCAAAATAATGTATATGTTGTAGCTTTTCACTGTTCATTTTTCTTCTTGATTTCTCTGTACTTAGCAAATATGTTTGGTTCAACGTGGTCATGAACCAATTCCCCTAAATGAAAGGTGTCTAATGGGTCCTAGGAGACCGAAGAGGATGGAGACCCTACACAAATATCTTTAGTCCTCTTTGAAGCATGAGGGCCTGTCAAAATAATGGTGGAATGTCTGTTCTCTTCTTGAAATATTTCTTCTATTGGATAAGTCCTTTGCCTTCTCTTGTAGATATGAAATCATTTCTCTGGAATTTATGTGACTGTGGGGGAAACCTCTTCCCTTGGCCTCTTGTCCTTGTTACACGGGAATAGTGTCCACTCAGATGCTGCTATTCCCACTAAGATGGGTGGCTATCTTAGAAACAAACAATCAAAGTCTATTGTTGATTCCTTTTATGAAAATAGATGAGAAGGACCAAGAGGGCCAACCTAAGTCTTGTGCTTGATTTCCTCTCTTTCTTGATAGAGCTTCACCACTTCTCCTTTGTCTGCCCAGCTTCAAAAGGACTTGTGGAATCACAACAACATAATACTGTGCAAGAAACAAGGATCTAAATTCATAAATAATGCAGGATCAGATGTGCATTAACCATATACATGCATATATAAACAAGTACACAAGAATATGGAAGGAAACAAGAATAGCTTTATTCAGATAAATAGTAGCAAGAATATTACAACCATGTGCTCTGACCCAGCATCATCCTCCAACTAAGAAGCCCTTCTTCACCTCAAGCAAAGTTAGATCACTCAACACTGTAAATGTACACTAGAATACCAACAACACTTCTCTATAAGATACAAAATTCCAGCCTCTAGATCTCTGTGATGAGGGATCCATATATAGATGATTACAGAGAGGTGAGTCATCTTTTGGGATTTAGTGTCTTTTCTCTGATAGTTCCTGCTTCCACTTGGAGAATGATGATCTCTTACTCATCCCTAGTCGAAAATGGAGAGGCAAGTGTTAGAGGGGAAGCTTCTGGAAGATTCCATGATCTTCCACCTCACATTTTTGTCCCCACCATTTGTCCATTCCCGACCATCACACCCTCTAGAGGAGCAAATCAGTATGCATCGCACCCTGTACATTGGGAAGGTGATATGCATCACACCCTCTGCATTGAGCTTTTAGTATGGTCTAGTTTTGACCATTTATGATCAATTTTCAGTGGAGAACTTCTGGGAGATGATGTAATTAGTTGACCTTGTTCCTTTAGGCAGTGAAGCAACAATTTTAGGGACTTAAGAGCCCTCAGTTTATGGACATTTATGATTGGGGTTGAAGTGCCCAAAAATGTCTATAACAGTTGCCCCCTAAAGCATGAGGTCGTTAATCTTTTTGATGTCGGGTGAAATGCTTTACTATGAGGATCCGAAGTTTTTCCGAGCTGGGAGGCGACCTATAATAAGATACAATACAATACATTATTGTGACAACATTTTTCATGATCTAGCTGAGGCGAGCATTCCCATGCTCAGATTTATAAATTCATTTTTATGTACATAGGACAGAAAATCGTCTGAGTGACAGACTGATGATATGGACACATCATCCTTTGATTTGGATGATCATCTGTTCGGCAATGATGTACACTAGATTTTTTTATATTCCTGAATATATCGCAACCCAGATGGATGAAACTAGATCTGGGGTTTTCAAAACTCATTCAATCTTCACTAAGAGTACAAGTCGATCCATGTGAAAAATGTTCTGGAGTCGAACATGGAAAGACATCGCCTGATTACCAGCCAATGTTGCAAGTTGCTAACAGGTGTGAGAGGAATAACCAATAATGATAATGACCCTCAAGGTACTACAGTACATTTCACGTGGTGTGAAAAGGGACTTGGCGTCGAACACCACATAAAATCTCTCAGTCGAAGGCCATTGATGTAAACCTATCGCCGAAAGTGAGAAACTTGCGATTGAGGCATGCAAGCTTCAAAGTACTGAAAGGGTTGTTCCTAAGTCAACTTCTTGGATAATGAGCTGATGTCGACAAGAAGCGACCCGTCGCAGGAGGGCCTTAATGAATCCCACGTCAATGACACGGAATGAAGCAAATTATTTTGGAGGTGAAAAAAAACTGACGATACAGAGTTCAGGGTGGCGGTCATGAAGGAATGAAGCATGAATGTATTGCAGTGGGCGAGACACAGGTGAATTGTCTGAATGACTTCTCTTGAACATATCAGCGACACTGATGATGGATTGGTAGCGTTAACCCCAAAGATGGATGGTGTGATGGACCAATGGTGAAGACCAGTGAACGGAACAACCCAACCTGGCATGGATGAGGAAGGAAAGTGTCATGTTCAAGAGCGACTTGCTACCAATAAAGTTTCTTCTTGTTTTCTTCCCAATTTTCCTAAGTCATTACTGACCAGCTCCTCTTTATTTTTGTCAAGCTTGAGGAGGATAACATATGCTTGTTCTATAGTCCACCCTTCAGGCGAAACTGTCGCTATATTTTAGCGAGCCTAGCGACAATGAAACTCGTTCTCATCCATTTGGACGAGCTTGTCGCTATTCGGTTTTAACAAGTTTAACAACAAAGATAACTCGGCCTCTTTCAATTTTATAGAGTCTGAAAGAAATGGAAAGAAGACTTCGAAGATTCTTTTTCGTTGTATAATCCCTTAAGTCAAAAAAAGAATAAAATAATACAAAAGGGATGAATTTTCGATAGTTTTAACGATCCGAGCAAGACAAGAACTCGATCTTTTTGTGTAATAATCCCTCAGGTCCTGTTATCACTGACAAAATTTCGATGCTAAATGTCTACAAATAAGCACATGAACCCTTTTAGCAGTTTCGCAGCGCAAAATGTTTAGGTGATTTCGTAGTGCATAATTCATAATTTGCACTGGCTGCGCTACGCAATTGGGGATTTGTCCGAAACCATTGCTCACCCATATCACTTTTGTCTCCTATGAGTTCTGTGGGAATATGATATATGCATAGAAAAGCCTGTTTCGGCAAATTGATGGTGAGGTTTGTAATTCATCTGAGTTATGGCTACAAGCTTGCTTGCCTTCTAGTAAGAGTTTAAAGTTTATTAACCAGGATAAAAGTCCTCAATCAGTTCCACTGTCAATAACAGCTAAGGTTAATAGAAAGGTGGATTTTGAAAAAGGTGCCAATTATAAGAAGGAAAGCACACAAGTGTATAATAGAAGAAAGGTTTCCAGTTTGAGAGTGAACGGTCTCATGCCAAGGATGACTGTCAGATAAAAGCCTATAGTCATTGCATTCAGATGGATAGGAAAATGCCCCTTGCGGAATATATTGGCTTTGGTTTGAATTTGTCTAACTCTTCAAGAAGCTGGACTAGTATGAATGGTTATGAAAGAGTTCACAGCTTCAGAGTTCTTTTCGTGCAGTTCATAAAATGGTCTTTAATGGTTCTGAAAAATCTTATTCTTCTATCATTATGGATCATCATGATACCTGTTTCATCAAACTCTTGTTTCATATTGTGGTGGTAGTCCCTTTACAGGTTCCTGTGGATGAAAGTCCCTTGTTTCGTCTCTATCAAGATTGTGCTTTTGGGCTTATATTTCTCAAGATATGGAAAAAATTAGTATTGCCGGGTCAAATGGATTCAAATTGCGCCAAGGGTGTGAAATTGTAATAGCAACACCTGGTCGTCTGTTTGACTGTCTTGAAAGAAGATATCCAATCTTGTTTTCGAGCCCTTGTGGTCAAGGCAATATATAAGGCACGTGCAACTGATTTTCTCTGAGGATTTTGGAACTGAAGGCCGAGGAGGGTACTTCGAAAACTATGGGAAAGTCATTTCAAAACAAAGGACGGATAAAGGAATTCAAAGTTTTGGCCTTAAACTGTGGTTTTTGTAATCACTCAGCAGTTTCGTAGCGCGCTACGAAACCCCTGTAGCAGCCTGTTTTAGCAGAAAAAACGGGTTTTACTAGTTAACTTACAGAAGCGTTTCTGAGCGGCTGAGAACTCAATTTTTCAAACAGAAAGAGGTTTTTCTTCCTAACATGCTGCACTACAAAAACCTCTTTCAGTTTCTTCAAATCCATTCTGAGGTGGGAGAAACGAAAGACTAAAGTTGCGCTACGAAACTGCTGTAGATGCAGTTTTTAATTTCCTGTTTTACACATCTTCTTCAAGGATCGATTCTGGGCAGCTGGAGTAGTTTTTCATAAAACCAAAAGAGGTTTTTGTTAAGCACGGATGGGTTCAAAAAAAAATCCTTCAGTTGTTCCAAATACCTTTTCTGTGAGAAATTATGAACTCTGTCCCAAGACATATTTTTCAGTCAGAACAGCAGTTTTGTAGCAGCTGTACAAGTGGAAATGCAAACAGTTTGATAGTAAGATCAGAAAATTATCAAAGGAAATGCCTAAGGAACATCAAGGAGACCACATAAGGCTAGCATAGCCATTTAGATAATGACAAGTGTGCATTTTCCATAAAGGTGAAATTTTTTGTCTTAAGCTAAAAACTTTAATAAAGGTACTTTATTACCTACAGTTAGGGTTTGGCTGAAGATGCATACGTAAAGGTTGGCTTAAACACATGTCCAATTCACAAAGCATCCAAATCATAAAGCATGTGGTGTTATACGTGGTCATCAAAGGTATTAAACAACTTGAAGCATGTTCTTTTGGAAATAGAGATTGATGGAAGGCAGGGACCGTGAAAACAGGGCACACATCTTCATCAAATAATGAGTCATCTGCACAGTTAGAATCCAAGGCAGCTCGTTCAGAGAATGCCTCTCCAATGTGTTTCAGCCACTACAAAAATAGTACAGGTGTCAAAGCTCAAGAAGGAATCATGCACACGAGGAGGAAGAATTAGAGTTTTAATAGGAATATGACTCTATGTATTTAAAGCACAATACCTTTGTATTTAATAAGTTAGTTTAGATATAAGATAAGGCAATTAATGATAGATTTTCGAGCTCCCCTCATGCTGGAGGAGGAGACTCAAGGTAGTTAGTTTTGTTTTCCTATATATAGGAAAAACTCTGATGTAAAAGGGGTTGGAGATTTTTATCAAAAAAGACAGAGTTTTCATATGGGTTTATGTAAAGTTTTTTCACAGTAATAGAAAGCATATTGTTTCTTCCCAAGATTCATCTTGTGTCTCAAATGTTCAGAATGTATGTGGTTTTGGTTCTATTCATCTTGTTTTACAGTTCACTAGACATGCAATCACTTTGAATTCATCATTGATGCTCAGACTTCCTGTGTATGTTTTGTTGAGTTGATGTCCTTCTTGGTAGATGTTTTGAACAGTGAGACATTATATGCCTTGGTTTCTATGATTCAGTAGCTGCTTGTTTACTATAGGAATGTATGACTCCATGAACCCAATGGGACAAGCTTTGATTTTGTTATTCCAACCAGCTTAAAATTTATTCACTGTTTTAAAGAGTTAGCCATCTTTTGCCCTTAAATGCATATCAAAATCTGTGAGAGAGCCCTCTCTGATTAAGGAGGCTAAACCTTAGTCTAAATCCTGGTTTGAAACAGTTGCATAAGACCTCACTAAGTAGCAGCCTTTAGTGCATGATTTTATGACAACATTTTGGTGCGTCTGCCGGGAGTCTGATGATTATTCATTCCCAAAATCAAAGAGCTGAACTTCTGAAGGTAGCAGGAGCTCAGAGGAATTTTTTACGCTGCAAATCTACCTTGGCGACTCCATTGTTGAAGAATTCAAAGTTCATACATTCATGGTGATTCCACTGGAGTTATGAAGGACCCAGAAGCTGCCATTCTTAGTTCAAGGTATGCATGCATAGATTTCTCAGGAATTCATGGTTTCCCAAATCTTTTTCCCAAGGATGCATATTTTCTAAGGAATGGTCCAAAATTTAATGGAGAAGACTTGAGTTTAACATGGAAGCATATATTAGACTTTTGTCATTTTTGCTGAGCTTCTTAGAGTTAAACATGAGGATGTTTGCATTATGTTATTCTATGATTCATTTCAAGGGAAATGCAAACAATGGATTGAAATTTTTCCTGCCAAATCCATTAAGTCATTTGAAGACTTTTGGTATATGTTTGTGGACGAAAGGATAGATAGGTCAGAAGTGTTGGCAAGTTCTCTTTCAGTTCAAGGTTTCAAAAAATGGAATAATGATCATAGTAATGGAGATACAAATGAAAATTTTTCTTTGTCCTTGTCTTCGTATCTAAAATCATTTGCGTGCAAGTCAGAAGATAAGATGAAATTTTTGGATGAAGTTGCTAAGGACATTGAGAAAGACATTGAAGATTTAGAAGGTCAAATTCAATCATATAGTCTTCATGGTCATGATCATTCTTTCCAAAAGATTTCTATAGCATCACATAAGGAGAGGGTGTTGCTTCCTTTCTCTTTTACAATTGAGGAAGAGTTCGCTGATGTTGAAGATCAGTTTGTACAGCCGGAAAGTTACAATAAAAATCAAGCTGATCATGTATTCTGGGATCCTATAGCTGATTACATGGAAGAGTTTTACTCTCCAGTGCTTCAGCTTACTTATAAAGATCAGAGACAATTTCAGTGGCAGCGGTCATCATACCATCATATTAGCTATGAATTCCGGAGACAATTTCAGTGGCAGCGGTCATCACACCATCATATGGGCTCTGAATTCTGATGCAGTCAAAGAAATCAGATATCAGATAAAACAGAGGATTGGCTACATTGGAAATTTCATATTGATTGAGTAGAAAGAAGTTGAAATTGTTAGGGTAGGTAGGTAGGTAAATACAAATAAGCTCAAGGTCAACTGAGCATTTTTTAGTAGGTGTAGCTTTCTTTCTCCTACAGTCATGCTTGAAAAGCAAATTTCTGTTTGTCACAAATGGATAAGGCACTGGACCTGCGAGTTCTTAGTGTACCACAAGGGCACACTATCCCAAGTGGAGCCACTGTTATCACTGACAAAATTTCAAAAAAAAAAACAATTTGGACAACTTGTATGGTTTCAAAGTTGTAAGTCAGTCTTGGTCAAGTAATTTTTCAAATTTCAAAAAAGGAGCCAAGTATTTTCAGTTATGATTATGTTTGGGTTCATCTATGAGAAGCAAATTGACAAGTACTTAATCAGAATTCTTTGAAGTCCAAGTAGTAGCTTCTCTTTTCATTTCAAGCGAGGCAATGATCAAGATTAAGATGGTGCAAGCTCTTTCAATTTTCATCTTGCAGGAATTCCATGGATTTGTTTATAAAAGAGAAGGATCGTAGGTCAGGCAGGTGTATTATTGGACAAGCTTTCAAACAGGTTGGTTGTTGGAGATTTTGTGAAAAACTTCAAGGAGGTCACATGCAAGTCACCAAAGACTTTGCTTCAAATTTCACAGGATTTAATTCAAAGGTTGGAGTGCTTGAATTACCAATATATCCAGAGGTTATATCTGTAGTCACTGAAATCCCAAGAGAGACAATTTTAGAAAAAGAGAACTATGTGTTTTTGGCTCACACAGCAGTTTCGTAGCGCGCTACGAAACTGCTGAAGGTGACAGTTTTGTTTTTTAAGGATCTACCTTGAAAGCAAAAGGGATTTATTTTGAAAAGGATGTTTCTTCAGAGGTGTAATAAGATCATTTGAGAAGGTTTGAGCCCTAATCAAAAGGAAAATTCAAGAAATGAAGACATATACACATAACAAACCTTGCGCTACGAAACCCCTGAAGCAGCCTGTTTTAGCAGAAAAACTGTTCTTACTGGTTAACTTGCATAAGCTTTCCTGAGCAGCTGAGAACGAATTTTTGCAAACTGAAAGAGGTTTTTATTCCTAACATGCTGCACTACAAAAACCTCTTTCCGTTTCTTCAAATACATCATGAGCTGGGAGAAACGAAGGACCAAAGTTGCGCTACGAAACTACTGTAGGTGCTGTATTATGAAGAAAATGAGCAGTTTAATGGTGACGTCAGCAGATTTTTGAAGGAAACGCCTAAGAAACATAAGGGATATCACTTAAGGTTATCCTAGCTATTCAGAGGATGACAAGTGTGCATTCTCCATAAAGGTAAAATATTTTTTCTTAAGCTATAGCTTTAATAAAGGTACTTTATTACCTATAGTTAGGGTTTGGTTGAAGATGTATACGTAGAGGTTGGCTAGTACACTTGTCCATTCTACAAGGCTTCCAGCATACCTGGAAAGATGGTGATTCTCATCATATTTTGAAGCATTAAACAGCAGCTCCGATGAAGAATTTAAAGGAAGGGATAAGCGTTCCAAGCACAAACATAAAAATAAAAATAAAAGCCAGAGGACTACCATAGTCATAAGCAAGATTCGACAGGAGGTGTAGCTGAGATAAAGGAACTATCAAAGAAATATTACTTTTCAAAGAACATGAGTTTTCAACATGGCTTAAAGAGGAGCGGGGAATGTTTTTCTCCAATCTCTCTTCAGAAAAGACTCATAAGTTATTTCTGGAATTTGTAAATACATGGAATAGTAGACAACTGCAAAGTGAATACTATGAAGGCATTAACAGTGCTCCTCCGACATATCATAATTGGGGATTCAAAATAGACAAGAAGACAAATGAAAGAGGCTGAGAAGGTGCAGAAAGAGGAGGTATCTGTAGAAGTGCCTAGTACAGAGGTACTTGAGGTTTTGACCAAAACAGTACATGCAGCCCAGTGTAAAGACAAGAGTCAAAAGGTGTTTATTAGCCAAGGAGGCAATGTCATAGCTATCAGGAACCAGGCTGGAGCAACACAAGAAGAATTGGCTCAGATTAAAAATGTTTCTAAAGAAAGGGCAGTGAGATATGCTAATTATAGAAAGGTTGTGCTAAAAGGCAGTACAAGTCTAATGTGCCAAAATGAATCAGTGTCTGATGCATATTTGTGGACAGTGCCAGCTCTTAAGCAAGCAAAGACCATGAAACAGCTGAACACAAGCCTAAGAGCAGAAAACAAGGCTTTGAAGAAAGAAGTTAGTAGTCTGAAGAAGAAGCTAGGTAAACTAGCTCATTGATCTAAGGGGAAATTGCTTTTCCAAGTTTTGTTTTATTTTTCTTAAGTCCATCATTTTGAACCTTTTTAGATCCCTAGCACCTGTACAAGGTAGCTGAAGAAATCATGAAATTAAGTCAACAGTGCTTTAAGATTCATATGTTCCGTTTTGATAAAAAACAGCAGTCTCGTAGCGCGCTACGAAACTGCTGTAGATGACTGTTTTGTAAGAAAAAATGAAATTGATGCTGAGGTCAGCAAATTTTGAAAGGGAATGCCTCGAGGGCAGGAAAGAGACCATACAAGGCTGTCAAAGCATTTAAAGAATGACAGGTGTAAGTATTGGAGCAAAAAGGTGAAACATTTTGGTTTTTTTTGCTAAAGTCTTCCTAAAGCTACTTTATGACCGAAATATTAGGGTTCTGGTAGGGTTACCGAAATTTTGGGATGAACACATGTCCAGTCCACAAAGCACCCAGATCATTAGGCATATGGTGTTATGCGTGGTCATCAAAGGTATTAAAACAGCTTGAAGCATGTTCATTTGGAAATAAAGATTGATGGAAGGCAGGGACCGTGAAAACAGGGCACACATCTTCATCAAATAATGAGTCATCTGCACAGTTAGAATCCAAGGCAGCTCGTTCAGTGAATGCATCTCAAATGCATTTCAGCCACTACAGAAATAGTACAAGTGTCAAAGCTCAAGAAGGAATCATGCACACGAGGAGATAGAATTAGAGTTTGAATAGGAATAGGACTCTATGTATTTAAAGCACAATACCTTTGTATTTAATAAGTTAGTTTAGATATAAGGTAAGGCAATTAATGATAGATTTTCGAGCTCCCCTCATGCTGGAGGAGGAGACTCAAGGTAGTTTAGTTTTGTTTTCCTATATATAGGGAAAACTCTGATGTAAAAGAGGTTGGAGATTTTTATAAAAATAGAGTTTTCATATTAGCTTATGTAAAAGACTTTGACAGTAATAGAAATGATACTTTTTCTTCTCAAGATTCATCTTGTGTTTCAAATGCTCAGAATATATGTGGTTTGGTCTTTATTCATCTTGTTTTACAGTTCATTAAACATGCAATCACTCTGAATTCACCTAGTGCTCAGACTTTCTGTGTATGTTTATTGAGTTAAGGTTCTTTTTGGTAAATGTTTTGAGCATTTAGACATTATATGCCTTGGTTTCCATGATTGAGTAGCTACTTGTTTACTGCAGAAGTGTATGACTCCATGATCCCAATGGGTGAAGCCTAATTTTGTTGTTCCAACCAACTTAAATTTCATATACTGTTTAAAGAGTTAGCCATCTTTTCTTGCCCTTAATGCATATCAAAAATCTGTGAGAGAGCCCTCTCTGACTAAGGAGGCTAAACCTTAGTCTAAAGCCTGGTCTAAAACAGTTTCATGAGATCTTATTAAGTAGCATCCCTTAGTACTGATTTTATGATAACATAATCAATGCTTAATAAAAAATCCACTTCCCTGTTATCAAACAACGTAAAGAAGTTGTCATGTAAGTGATTAGCTTCATTGATATATCTATTTCGTAGCTATGCTTTAAACTAGTTCATCCAATGGTAAATTTTGAATTTGTTATTTTGGAAAAAAACTTTGAATATAAACCTCTTATGTCACAAACCAATTCAAATACCCAAAAGAAGTTAAGCAAGGACCAGCAAAGACTAATCCAATCATCTTAAGAGCAAGTGGCAAAAGACTATAAGCTTTTGAATAAGTGAGACACTTCAATATTGAAAAAGAGCATATTTTTTATCAAATATTTGCTATTGGAACTTGAAAGATAATCTTTGAAGATTAAGAGGAAATCTATGTTGGAAAGGTTATACAATCTCTAAATTTTTAACAATGTAAGTGATTTCGCTTTGTCTTCTATCTTTGAATGACATTTTCATTACTAATCTTTATATTTAGTGATCTTCTGTATGTCACGATGGAATTTATGACTTAGGACGTTTCTTTTGCAACATCTAGAGCAATTGGTAGTTTTTTATTTCCTAAGTATAATAAAACCAACTTAATTGTATTTTGGTTAAATTTTTTAATAAGAAATAAGAAAAACCTAATTTAAGTTTGATTAAAAAAAAAAGAAAAAAATTAAATTCAAAGTCTCGAAATCTTCAAAACGATACAAAACAAAAATAAAGTTTAATCTCAACAATTTTTATTATTATTATTAATTAATTTATATATATATATATATATTATATATATATATATATTACATATAATGATATAAAACTCAAATTCACATTTAGTAAGCATTGAACAGATTATACATCTTTTATAGTGGTTAATTTCAAATTGATATAAATATTGAGAAATTTTCAGATTTACCTACACTTTGAAAAAAATATTGATAATGGAAAAGAATTTTGTTGTTCTTTCTTTCTATATATATTTGATCATTCATATTGAAATATTTCATTTATAACTCGCATTAAATTATTTTTGGTTATTAATATTTTTTAAATATTATATACCAATTCCACATTAAAAATGGAATAAATTACACAACTCTTTCATAATGAAAATGAAATATGTGTGTGTGTTATTTTTCTCTATATAAAATTGATATAAAATCATGTTATTTAAAATGGACATTGAAATATTTTATTGTGATTTACATTAATTTTTTTTTGTTTGTTATTGATATATTTTTGTTTTAAATATTAAATACCATATCAGCATAGAATGAATTACACATTATATAATATCCAAAATATCTTTTTTATATGTTATTATCAATTTCATATTAAGTAGTGAAGGAATTTCTTTTTGCTTCCAATTAATTTACGTCATAAGGTTGATGTAAAATTAAAATAGAAATTGAAGTATTTTATTTATGGTGGAAATTGATATATTTTTTTAATTATTATTTTCCAATTTGATAATATAAATATTGTTTTATTATTTTTAATGTAATGTCAAGGGACAACATATTAGAACTAATAGAAAGTGCCTATTACACATCTAATATTTTAAGATTTTTTTTTCTATTTTCATGTAACATTTAACTTAATCTAAACCTTATTTTACCCTTTTACATTAATATACATATAACAACAAAATATCAGTCATTTTATAATATTTTAAGACTTAATTTTAATGATTTCACTGGGTTTGAGATAAAGGAGACTTCGCTTTTTAAAAACACTCTTTTAATGTAAGTCCCAAAATTACCAAAAAAAAACATTAATGAAATTATATTTAAAATAATAAATTTTTAATTAAAAAACATTAACTCTCTTATCAATTTTAACCTTAAACTAAGAAGCCAATATCAATTCAAAATTATCATCCTTAAACTAAGAAACCAACATCAATTCCTTAAACTAAGAAACCAACATCAATTCAAAATTATTATAATAGCTTTGCTCAAAAGAACATGAAGCCAATATCAATTCAAAATTATTAACCTTAAACTAAGAAGCCAACATCAATTCAAAATTATTATAATAGCTTGCTCGGAAAAACATGAATTTTAAGTGTGGCTTTGGTGTTCTTTAAGGGATTTTAGGATCCTAGTTCTTTGGTCTTCATATAATTGAGATTTATGGTTGTGAACGACGGTTGAGTGTATTCAATTTCTTGCGTGGTAGTTCATCCGACTAAAGAGTTATGCAAGCAAGATTGTCACTTCGCATTCCAAAAGGTGATATCTATTTAAAGCTCACCAAGCACGTGGGAGAGATGTCAAAGGCACCTTAATTCCTGTCATCAATCCCACAGAGATTCACTGCGGCAGAAAGCCCTTTGGTCTATTGCACTAAGAGGTAAAAGAGGGTGTCATGTATTTGCAAATTTTTTGAGCCTCACTATCACAGGGCCAGGGCTTCTAGTTATCAATGGGTTCACTGTTTTGAGATCTACCACCTTGACCGTTTTAAGGAAGTTGCCTTTGTATATTCTTATCGCCCATATTTTAACCAGTGATTTTGAACTGATAGCCATGGCGAATCCGTTCAATCAATACATCTCAGAGAACGATTTATCAGTACGGACAACAGTGATTATGGAGAACATTCCACTTACAGTCAGGTAAGTTAAGTTTATTTATATGTATATTCATTATTCATTAAGTTGTTGAGAGACTTATTTTACAGTTCAGAGTATGAGGTGTAAAGTTGTTTTTCCGTCATCAAAGTTGAAATCTCAGAGTATAAGATGTAAAGTTGTTTTTCCGTCGTCAAAATTGAAATTTTATTCATCTGTATCAAAAAATATAAAATCATAAATAAAAATTACACCCAAAAAATTTGAAATCCCTCTCGACTCATATTAAATGCCTGTAGACTCATATTAAATCAGTATTTAATATTATTTTACTGATATTCTTATTCGTTTTGATACGTATCGCAACAGCCATGAACAGTTCATTGATTTGGTTAACGATCATTGCCATACTGTCAATAGCAAATTACAGGCCGAGCGTCCCCGTCAAGATTTGTCTTCGTTTAACTTTAACTATCTAGAGAATGATGGGAGGTAAATTTATATTACCTGTGAACTTAGTTTATATATATTAAGCACATTTACTCGACGTTCTTTTCCCCCCCTCTCGTCATATGTGTAACTATGGAATTGAATTTTTTTAACGGTCATTTCCATGTTCGTTACCGGACAATATATAATACTCAGAGATCCGCAACATCCGCTACATGCGCAAGATGCTATTATAAACTTCACAAGCTCAGCGGGTGCGGAAAGATTTTGGCTAACTTTCCACGGTCATAGGTGGGGAGGCGTTCGGAATCGTATTTCTACGACAAGATTTGCCAACCAATGGGTATGTTCAAATTTAATATTGAGGTTGTATTCGATCGATTACTCATTCTCGGTTGGAAAGCTCATAACCATGTGTCGACAGGAGATCCGGATCATGCAGTTTTTGTTACGGAGGCGTGACGCACAACCGCAGTTCTTGAATGCTCGACATGGCAGGGGAGGTCGTCGATAATTTGATGACACAATCACTCTATCTTCCACTTATATGAATAGCCACGGAAATCACAAACCATTTTAATAAAGTTTGGGAGTAATATTTGCAAAATGATTTTATCAGATCAAGTCAATTAATGCATATTTTAATTTAATTTAAAGCTTAAAAAATGATAGTATCTCTGGATTTTGTTGTTAGTTTTATTTAGTTTTTGAAATAGTTGAGAGATAAGTGCAGATTTTTTTATGAATTTATATTATCTAAATGTTTTGTATGGTTATTAATTATTTTAATTTATTATTTTTATTTTATTATTATTATTTTTGTTTATATGAGCAAATTTTCAAGTTTGATGACGAAGCTGTAGAATGAACTTCTTAGGTCACAAAGTGATATAGAGCAGGGAATGAGCCTCTCAGGTCAAAAAGTGCTATAGAGCAAGGACTATGCTTAATTGTGTACCCAGGGATAAGGACTCGCATAAATTTTTCATGGATAGTAATCACTACTAATTTGACAATAACTCCTGGTAGATATATTTCTTTCCATCTTGTTCCTATTCATTGTTATGCAAATTTGTTAAATTATGGTGTGTAGTAAGTAAATAGATTATATAGTTTTTTTTATATCTTGTTCCTATTCATTTTTTATGCAAATATTTGCTTAAATTATGGTGCCTAGTAAGTAAATAGATTATATACTTGAGTATGAGCTCTTGTTCCTATTCATTTTTTATGCAAATATTTGTTTAAATTATGGTGGGTAGTAAGTAAATAGATTATATATATGAGTATGAGCTCTTATTCCTATTCATTTTTTATGCAAATATTTGCTTAAATTATGGTGGGTAGTAAGTAAATAGATTATATATCGTTCCGATTCACTTTTTATGCAAATATTTGCTTAAATTATGGTGGGTAGTAAGTGAATAGATTATATACCTAGTATGAACTATTTTCAAGGATTTTATTTTTAGTTGGTTTTCATATGAAGCTTAACAATGAAAAATCATTGCACAAATATTTAAAAAATCATGGCAACAAAAAGATGATATCAATGAGGGATCACCATGAGAGCCTAGAGATGAGAAGGTAAATATTTATATGAGAAAGTGTAATATGGTTAACCTAGTCTTAGGAGGAGCTTGGTAGGATCATTATGATGAATAGAGTCAACTATCTCCATGTTGCAATTTGACATAAGACGTGAACCTATTCATCTTGTTCCTATTCATTTTTTATGCAAATTTGTTAAATTATGGTGTGTAGTAAGTAAATAGATTATATAGTTTTTTTTATATCTTGTTCCTATTCATTTTTTATGCAAATATTTGTTTAAATTATGGTGGGTAGTAAGTAAATAGATTATATATATGAGTATGAGCTCTTATTCCTATTCATTTTTTATGCAAATATTTGCTTAAATTATGGTGGGTAGTAAGTAAATAGATTATATATTGTTCTGATTCACTTGTTATGCAAATATTTGCTTAAATTATGGTGGGTAGTAAGTGAATAGATTATATACATGAGTATGAACTACTTTCAAGGATTTTACTTTTAGTTGGTTTTCATATGAAGCTTAACAATGAAAAATCATTGCACAAATATTTAAAAAATCATGGCAACAAAAAGATGATATCAATGAGGGATCACCATGAGAGCCTAGAGATGAGAAGGTAAATATTTATATGAGAAAGTGTAATATGGTTAACCTAGTCTTAGGAGGAGCTTGGTAAGATCATTATGATGAATAGAGTCAACTATCTCCATGTTGCAATTTGACATAAGACGTGAACCACAGTCCACCCTTTTGTTTCCCATGATTGGATAAGATTGCCCAAACAAAAGTTAATGTCCTTGTGGGCACTAAAACAAGGAAAAATATATTTAGAGTAAAATTAGGCCTTTTCTCTATTATAGCTTTTCGAAATAATGTCATAAATAAATGAATAGTAGTTGTGGTTTTTACTCATTTATGTTCTATTGATTAGTAGCTATGCAACTTGGAGCTTTCTTGCAAAATAAATTGGTTTCATGTTCTAGTATTATTAGTTGTTTTCTATTTTAAAAGAAAAAGTTGTTTCAATTAGACATATTTCATGCAAAATTAATTGCTTTCGTGTTATAGTATTATTAGTCGTTTTCTATTTTAAAAGAAAAGTTGTTTCAATTAGACATATTGCATTGTGTTTGAACCAACATTGAGATAGGTGAAATGTAATAACGATCTATATGAAAATAGCTCAATAGCTATACTCATGTATTCGAATTTGCATCGTGTAAATAGAAAGATTTGAATAGTACTATTAGTCATTTTCTATTTTAAAAGAAAAGTTGTTTCAATAGACATATTGCATTGTGTTTGAACCGACATTGAGATAGGTGAAATGTAATAATGATCTATATGAAAATAGCTCAATAGCTATACTCATATGTATTTGAATTTGCACCGTGTAAATAGAAAGATTCGAATATTCGGAACGTAATATTTAATATTTAATCATTGTGTTCAATTTTTGTTAAAAAATTAAGAAATTTATTGGTTCTAAGATTTTGCAAATTGCTCCATAGTTGACATTTTTTATTGTCAATGTCTCCAGTCTAAACCAAGACCCATCCTCAGGACAAAGATTGAGAAGAAAAAGATGAAAAATGAGCAATAAATAGAAAGACGAAAAAGTTGATATTGAGAAAATGTTAAATTTAAATATTAATTAATTAATCAATTTATATATATGTATTAGTATTTAATTAGAAAATATTTAAATTCAAATTAATAAATATATTTAAATTTAAAAATTTAATTTAATATATAAATTTAAATATGTCTAAATGCATTTAAATATATTCCAAGTATAAATCCATATATATTAATATATTTAATTTATATTTAAATTAATATATATTAAGTTATATATATTAAATTCTCTACGCTGGCGATATCATTCTTCTCGCAAGGTGCCCATCTGATCTTGATAAGCAACTTAGACTTCTTAAGGATTCCTGCTCTACCATGGGTATGATTGTTAATACTGAGAAAACAAAAGTTATGATTATCAAATCCAAGAAGGACACTTATGCTAATTTTATGTAGGACAATAGTAACTTAGAGGAAGTGTCTTCCTACGAGTACTTAGGAATTGATATTCATCACAAGCTCAATTGGAACTATAGCATTGAGAAAAGGATTAATGGGGGGTGGAAAGCTTATTTTGGTCTTGAAAATAATCGTAAAATGGAAAACCTCGTAATGTGGGATAGAAAGAAGTTCCTCTTTGAAACTTTAGTCACTCCGGTTATCTTATATGGATGTGAGGATTGGGGTTGTAGCATCTCTAGAGAATCCCGGAGAAAGATTGAGCAAATCCAGCAGCGTTTTATAACGTATAACCTCAAAATTAAAAGCAACACACCCTATCCTATTCTCCTTATAGAAGTGGGCCTTTACCCTATCGAGAGCCTAGCTATGACTAGGCTTCTATTGTACAAGCACAAACTCAATAACATAGGAGATCATAGACTTCCTAAACTAGCTTCAAATTCCAACCAAAACCACCTAAGGCTCAAGCGAGGTTGGTATAAAGACACCAGGGTCTGGTTAAACCATTGGGAGATCGACGAGAATGTTGCATTGCAAAACATTAATAACATTAAAAATATTTTTACTTCTAAGTTCAAAGAAAAAATGTGGTGTGAAAAAGATTTAGCAGCTAAAAGAAAATTAAGATATTATAAGGAGGTCATCAACCCAACCCTAGAAGATCAAAAGTATCTCTCTCTTTTAACTAGCTCAAAGAACAAAAATAATATAGCCAAGATTAGAACAAACTCTCATGAGCTCCATAGTTAAATGGGTCATTGGACAATTCCTAAAACACCATGGATGGAAAGGTTTTTCCATCTCTGTGATAATACGAACATCGAGGATGAAAATCACTTCCTCTTAGAGTGCCTCGCATACAACCACATTAGATCTCAGTTTCAAAATCTCAGTTGCAATACTAACCTTCCTAGCCTTTTATGATGTCAAAATTACAGTGAGCTCAGAAGGCTTCTCTCCAAGCTTTTTGAGCATAGGAATAAAATCTTAAATCAAACTAAATAATTTGTTTCTTTAGGTCCGATAGACCAAAGTTTGGTCTCAATGGACGTTAACCATCATCATCACCAAATTCAAT
>APFE030880193.1:96162-147822 GCA_000404065.3 Pinus taeda
TTAAGATGTTTAAATTAGTTTAATTTTTTAATTACAATTATTAAATCTATATACTAAAGATGGCATAGATAAAAAAGTATGGATACCAATTCACGTGGGACAACATTGCTTTTTGCATAGACATCACAACTCAAGATAATGAAAAGTATTTTCCTTTTAATAAAATTTATCATCATATTGTAGATAGTGGCACGTTATGATATACACATATAAGGAAATATCAAACCCTAAATTTGTCTATCTTCTATCATGCTATCTAAAACATCTATTCAACAGTGTAAGTGACTATCAAAATTATTCTATAAAGCATGATCGAATTACAAGATCTCTAATTGTTACAATATTCCAATTTTTTTAAATCAAAAACATCATAAGATTGCAATCCACAAAGTATCCAGATCATGCTTATAGAAAGAAAAATTGTGATAAAATGTTGCTTACTACTGAAAATAACAAACATATTACAAAATCAAAACAATCCTGAACCATATATGAAGGAATAGAAAATATGAAAACTTGTTGTGATACAGAGAAAGATTAACAAATTAAAACAACACAAGATATGTGATAAAATAAAGAACCAAAAATGTTATATAAGACATTTTTTTAGAAGAAAACTAAAAAATCTATAATCACCTACTCATATCAATAATTACTAGCAATGGAGAATCTGATATTTTGAATTGATAATGGAATTAACTGCAATTTAATAATCATAAATAGAAGGGAAAAAACCAAAATAAAAATGTGCATCTAAATGGTTTGGGCAACTATTTAGATTCTAAAATTGTAAGGTGAGGGTTGTTGGATGTAATTGCGTCAATGAGCCATGTAGCATATGCATTGAATTTATTGTTGGGGGGAGGGAGTTTATTTTATTTGTCATGTTGAAAATATTGTTACTTTTAATATCTTTAAAAACATTATATAAGATAAACAAAATTGTTTATGCTCAAACATGAAAAGACCCATCCTTTAATTGCCTACTAAGAGATAAGGACTTGCATAATTTTTTGGTGGGTAGTACCCACTACTAAGTTTATACATTTACACTTTTACTCTTACTTGTTAAAGCATATAAAAAAACATAAATAATGATAGGAAGTAACTTTCGATAGCTATATTTATTTTCATGTTATTCCTATTCATTTTTTATGCAATGCTTTCCTAAATTATGGTTGATAGTAACTCATGCTAAACATGTTATTTATGAGAGTATGAGCTATTTTCAAAGATTTTGATTTAGGTGGTTTTCCTATGAAGCTTAAAAGTGAAAAATCATTGCACAAACCTTTAAAAATCATGGCATATTGCAACTACATCCAGAAATCATGGCAAAAAATATTAGGCAATTATCCAAATGGAAAAAGGGATGCAATAAGATCTTCAAATTTATGGTCCAATCAAATGTTTGAAAAATAATTTTCTTTAATAAACTGGAAAAAAAATATTTTTTTCAAAGTTAAACATTATAACTAGCATTGGTCAATGCTAAACTAATAATGGTCAATAGAAAAATCGATTGCTAGAGTCATGCCTTGGCATGGAATAATAATATTCAATTATCTATTAAAGTGTTGCTTCTTTTCCAATTTAAAAATAACTGGAACAAAAAATAAAAGATAAAGACCTTAAATCCATTGAGTTTCATTAGTATTGAATATTACAAAATCAAGGTTGAAAAATAGGAAGTTGTAAAAATGGGTGTTCATGATTTATGCAAAGAAAACCAAGATGTATGTCAATCCAAACTTATAATCAAAGCAGCCATCTCATCTAACACATAATTGAAAGAAGTGTTATTGCCAAATATTTTTTGAAATTAATAACACTTGTGCATGTTACTAAAATCACATGTGATATATTAACTTGCTAGTAGTGTAGACTATGCATTCTCTTTTTACATCTTAATTCTTTCACTCTATATATCTCTCCCTCATTCTACCTCTCACTCTACCTCCCTCTTCATCCTTTTCTCTTTCTTATCCATTTCTCTCTTTGTACTTATATCTCCCTCCTATGTCAAGCTCTCTCTCACCTTTGTTAAGTGCCCCCCTCTCTCTCCCTACCTCCCTGTCTCTTTTTCCTTATTCATTTCTCTCTCTTTTTCTCCCCGTATTTCCCTCCTCTCTCTCCCCGTTTCCTCCACCCCTCGCTCAAATCCTTTCCCCATATATCTTCCTCTATTACCCCTTTCTTCCCCCATCCAAACCTCCTATTCATCCCTCTCTCTCTCTATGATAATGTCTCCCTCCTATATCCCTCTCTCTTCTTTGCTAATCCCCCTTCTTTCACTCCCTAACAACCCCACTCCCTTTCTCTATCTTTCCTTATATCCCTTTCTCTCTCTCTCCATGTGTTTCCCTCCTCTCTATCCCATTTTCCATATCCCATCCTTTCTCTCTCTCTTTTTGGAATTATGACTCCCTCTTTCTATCTCTCTCCCCCTTCCCATATTTCCTCTCTCTCTCTCTCTATCACCATTTTCTCTCTCTTTTTTCTCTCTTCCTTCCACCATCTCTCTATCTTCCTCTCTCCCTTCTACCATCTCTTCCTCTATTTATATTCCTTCCTCTATCTCTCTATCTCTCCCCCCTTGTATGTATCCCTCCTATGTTCTCTATCTCTCTTTCTCTCTATTTATCTATGTGTGTGCGTGTCTAGCTCATATATTCCTCTCTCTCTTTCTTTATATCCCCCCTATATGTTCCCCCCTATATTTCCATTTCTATAACCCCCATTCCTTTTCTCTCTATCTTTGATCTGGGATCTTTCCTTCAGTGGTGTTAAACAAAATTGCTTAAAGAGGATAAAAATACCATAAATGCAACATCGATGACGAAGAAACAAAAAATGAAGACAACATAGACAACCCACCACAATATGTTAACGAATTTTACTCACAGTGTTATCTCAATACTATCTCAACAAAATAATGGCAAGTACATGACAATACCTCACTTTTGTGAGTGACCTGGAATTTTTTTGTTCATATCCCAATTTTGACTAAACTAATGGATTCCTTGAGAAATTTCGTGAAAAATGAATATAAACTTAATCGAGTTCTATAAATTTCACCTCTATACCCCTTAGGGAATCTTAAAGATACCATAATGCTCAAAATATTCCCTAAAATATACCTTAGAATCTTTCTCAAAAAGTGCACATGGCCAATAGAAGTTTGGTTAATTATTCATACTAAAGAAAGGAAGGGTTGTGGTATGGATATTCAAATGGAGTGTCATTTCAGTGTATAGAAATATGAAATAAATCATCAATTGTTCCACATGATGGAAACCATGGAATTCATCCTGGCCCTATTTTTTAGGCAAGGGGAAATGGTGTTGGCAAAATCTCAAGCTCATTTTTCCCTTTTGAACCAGAAATTGGTTTGTTACATACCAAGATGGACAAGTTGCAAGTAGAATTTTGATATGATTTCGAATATTAGATTATTGTGCTAAGATCCTCATCATATTAGAAACAAAATACTTTCACTATGCTTAAGGATTCATGAATTTTTGCAAGTAAAAAATGAGTTTTTATGCTAATTTTTATGAGCAATTAAACATAAATAAGAGACTGAACAATAGCATAAACATGTACAGAACATCATCAAAAATACATTACAACAGGAACATGATAAATGAATTCACCCCTCCTGGGCTACGTCTCCTTGGTCCAGCTTCTAATGGCTTGGGCCTCTCTATTATGCTCAAAAGTGTAAAAATTTGTGTTTACAATGCTCAAATGCTTCTGAAACCTACTCCAGTGAGTCCAACGTGTCCAAAAATGGCTATCCAGCCTCTTTTTTCATCCAATTTGGTGGAAAACTGAAAATTTTATGACTTCTCCTTGTTTTCCCAATATTCGCTCCACAAATTGCCCCATTTCCGGCATGATCCTACAAATTAGTTCCGTGCTAACTAAATGAAAATTTTGCTGCTCGGCAGTCCATAATCTATCGACACCGACTGTCCCATCACAAATTTCAAATGGTGGAAAATCAATGGTCTTATGGTCTATGAATGCGGTGGGGTGATGTGCGATTGTGATATGGCAGACCCGACGATACTATTAATTGTAACTCTTAGTCACAATGCATCTGGGATCCTTTCGTAAATCACAATCGATGGAGAACCGGTGGGTAACATAATGTGAGACTTTGCCTTTTGTGGTGTGTGATTGCGATTTATCGCATCGCAACTCTGACCTTTCTTGGCGCTGATTCTTTAGCACAAGGACCTCTATCTTTTGTGAAGTGTGATTGTGATTTATCACATCCAATCCTGACTTGCTTGGGCCCAATTCTTTAACGCAACCTGCCTGTAATATGCGATTTTTGAAATATGGGGGGCAATAGGGGCCTACCACTTGGTGTTTCCCTATTCGTTGAAGGGACTTGCCACATCATTTTTTCCTGCCATTTTTCCAATTCAAACCTGATCTTTGGTTTGCTCTAACTTCTTCATACGAGCTCAAATTCGAGTGTCATTCATACCGTTGGAATTAGAATTATGAGCTCTTCAATCTGAAGCTAATTTTATTAGGATTCTGGCACTTTGAGTTTTGAGCCTAATTTTGAGCACTTGATCACTCCTCCCCACTGGAAGCCTTTTGGACCCCAAAAGGATCACTCTCCATTATCCAACACGTGAGGGTACAATTCCCTCACCTTTCTAACCTCCATCCATTTGGCTTTTAAAGGATTGGTGCCCTTGAGCCCCACTCGAAGATAATCAATACTTCCCCTTGTTGATGTCCTTGTTCTTCTGTAAGTATAGTGTCTTATTGAAGCTCATCAAGAAATTATGGAGTAAATTCTTTAATAGATGGAATTTGACTATTCTCTCCTTGATACTCAATCAAAGGAGGCTCATACAACCTTAAATTATCAACATTAACAACAACATAAATTTGCATATATGAAGGCAAATCCAGCCTGAAGGCATTGTTACCAATCTTTCCAAAATTCTGAATGGACCATATCTAATTGGTTTTATATTTTTGCCTTCTTCTTGGAGCCTCTATTTGTTAATGTGAAGCCAAACTTCATCACCAACTTGGAACTTGTGATCTTGATGATGCTTGTTGTGCATTGCTTTGTACTTGCCTTGGCTTTTCTCAAGTTGTTCTTGAACCTTTTGGTGTACTAATTGGATTTGTTCAATGAACTTTCTTGCTTTGTCTATGTCGTTATGACCTTCAATAGCAACATATTTTCCAAAAATAAAATCCAAAGGAGATTTAGGCAAGCATCCCAAGCATGCCTCAAATGGTGAAGTTTGAGTTGAAGAGTGCTTGGCTCAGTAGTAAGCATGTTGAATATAGTGAAAATGTCCATCCCACAACTTAGGATGTTTGCTGCAATACCCACGAAGAAGATGTATCATTGTTATGTTCACCACTTCTGTTTGGCCATATGTTTGTGGATGAAACGCAGTAGTCTTTTTCAATTTGGTGTCCATGAATCCCCACAAGCTTGACCAAAAATTCCCAACAAAGCGAGAATCTCGATCCCTAACAATAGATGTGGGTAATCCAAAATGCACCCAAACATTCTGAAAGAATAACTAAGCAGTTTGTTCACCCGTAACTTGCTTGTTACATGGCATCAAAATACATTGTTATCACCAAAAAAGTGATCATCTAGCCTAATTCACTAGATGGATCGAAGTACACCATGTAAAGCCAATTTTACTATAGTAAAATTGCTTTCACTATGAGAAATTACTTAATAAACCACCTTTGTTAAGTAATTTATAATTAAACCCATGAAGAATAATTAAATAAATCACTATTTATTTGATTTTCTTCTAGGAATAATTAATTAAACCATAGTTCAATTATTATTCCTCGTCATATTTGACCCAATTATGAAAAATAAACATATAAATCATTAATTATCTTATTTTTCTCTAAGAATAATTAATTAATCACTAATTAATCATTATTCATTGTCAAATTTGAGTAAATCCCTTAGGAATAATTAAATAAATCATTATTTGTTTATTATTCGTTAACCAATTTCTTGAGATGATAAATAAATCATTTATTTATTTATTATTCTAAATAAAAGTTTAAATACTTTTTCCCTCCTAAACAAATATAATTAAATATTCCAAGAATGGGGTTAATAATATTTTATTATTACTCATTATTCGAGGATAACTCAATATGTTGCTATAAATAGAAGAGTTTTCCATTCATTATTCACTTTTGATTATTTTCATTGTTACACTTGCTGCTGTAAGTTTAATTATTTTCATTGTCCACCACCATTTTTCTTCCATTTGAGTTCCCATTGAACTCAAACATTTCATTTGTTGGGCTTACACATTATAAAGGAGAGAGACTCTATCAGAAAGATGAAGACGTTTAAGGATATCCAAGAACCCATCCCATCGAGGGGGACTGGTAACATTTATTTGTTCTCTTCATAGGTGTTATAATAAAATATATTCTTTGTATATCGAGTTTCCATTTGATGATTGGAGTTATTATTGTTTCTTTTTGTTGTTTAACTATGATTGTAGCATAGATTGGGACTTTGGCAAGTTTTGTTTCTATCAGTTGCTACGGATCTACAATTTTTAACACCCATTTATATTGTTGAGATTGTTTGTCATCCATAGTCTTAAGTGGGTTCTTTTCATACATCTTTGAGAAGAAAACAATACAACAAAATTGGCAACTCCACTAGTTTTATACTTCAAATCCAAAAACCTGGGTGATATTCAGTTTTCAGCTTAGGGTTTCTTCTTTTTTCAGTCTCTTAATGTTGTTTACTAGCTTTTTAACCCTAGATCTATCAAATTTCTGAATTATGCAAGTTTTCTGGTCTTTTCTGCAGGTCACCGGAACCAGCTGCAACAAAGATGACAATTTTTTTCGAAATTTTTCGACCAAGAATCAAGGAGCAGGAATCGTAGTTTTTAGCCCAAAAAGTGCGATCTGGAGTCCAAAGTGCACCTTTCAACCCAAAAAGTGTGATCCCACCTCAAAACAGGCAAGTTCTTGCAATTTTAGGGTTTCTTGGTTTTTATCAGATTTGTTTATGGATTTCTCCAAGAGTTGTCTACTAGGTTGTTTGACCTCTGTCTCATCTCTCTTAGACCTTCATCTACTCTTATTTACTCATTGAAGTGGAATTTAGCCCCCTAGGACTTCTAGTACACTTCCAGCTTTATAGGAGTTTAGCTTAGTGAGTAGTCTGAGTTTCTGTGGCACTTTGAGCCATATTTTCTATCTATCTCACCCCTTCTATTTCAGATCTCCAAATATAGATTGTGTCCATCCATAGTTTCATATTAAACCTTGTTTGGTCATTTTCCTTAGGGTCCCATCAGTTTCCCTAGGTTTTTCACCCATCTCCCTATCATTTTGCAACAATCTTCCTCTCTGGTTTTTTGTTGTTGATACACCACTTTCTAGGTGCCTAGTGTCATTTGATCCCATTCACATCGAAAATTAGATATCTTGACCTTTTTAGTATGTTTTCCATCGACTTAGCCACCAACCAGCACAGTCTTTGCAAACTCAGTTTCAGTGGGGTTTAGTTAATTGTTTTGTTGTTCATTTTCTGTTGTTAACTTCAGTTTATTTTCAGCAAGCTTTTTTCTTTTTTACAAACACAGTTTGGGCTTAATCAATAAATTCACTTGCACACATAAGAACACCTTAAGCAAATGGAGCTTGGTTTACACCACCAAGCCAAGACTTAACATAATAAATTTATCTCCCCTCATTGAGATAAAGTCATATTGTTGATCTCCCTTCACCATTTTTGTGTCACACGTGTGTTACCATCATTGCACCATCAAGGTGTTTGTCCAGAGACTATTAGGCCTTCACCCCCAATTTTCGCTTGGGCATATTACCCCACCCCATTGGGTTCGAGTTCATAGCTCTCTAAGTCCCCATACCGACTCTTCTTCTGGTTCATATGATTCCTCATCTGATTCTGAGCCTCCTTCATTGTATATCGTCACCATATCTGAACCCACAGCTGGTGCAGGAACCCAACCTAGGGTTGGCTTCGGTTTTATCCTGGTAGTCACATCAAGCAGAATAGTCTCAGGAACTATTCCGGCAGCCCCCATGCTCCCTTTTATTGTTAGGTTAAGTCTACCATATTTTAGGCAGTTGATAAACGACCCCATACACCACGATGCTGGTTGGCCTTCCATGGCGACTAAGCTTCCCTCAGACATCCCAAAGTTTGAGGGTAATTCTGAAGAGAACCCTACTAATCACATCCACTCTTTCCACATGTGGTTTTGATCAAACTCCATTACTGATGACTCCATTCATCTTTGGCTATTCCAATGCACGCTCACTGAAGATGCTACAAAATGATATGTAGACTAGCCTGCCACATCTCATTCCATTTTTACGACGCTTGCTAAAGCATTCTTGTCATATTTCCAGTTACCTCTCTAGTACGACACTGGTATGGAGCTATTGACCTCATTTCGTCAATCCTCCGCCACTCGCCTTTCTAACCATGTTCAAGAGTAGCATCAAAGGAGGAGCACATGTCGTGCCCCACCCTTCGAAGACCATGTCTATCTAGATTGGTTTCTTAGTATCCTTTTAGCACCCATTGGAAAATATGTCGCGTCCCATTTTCCTCAGACCGAGGAAGAAGCTCTCCAAACCGCTCTAAGATATGACCTGATTTATGCGCAATTCGGTTATGTCTATACTGTCATTCCAGACCTTCCCCATCCAGGAAGTGCCAATGCACTAGGGGCATCTAACACCATCAATGGTATCATTAGAACCCTTTCACACCCTTCGCCATATACTCAGCAAAGTTATGGCTGTCCGCAAGGGGAAACCAGTTCCTTTAACACTCATGCCCCTCCTACTAGCAACATGTTTTCAGGGCCCCAACATGTCTACCAAACAGTTGCTCCTCCTTATGCACAGTCGAGCGCTCCAACCCCTCAAGCATTAGCGTCACAACCTCCCATGCATCCTCAGACCCTATAGCCACTGCCCCCTCAGGGTCAAGTGTTTGTGTAGTAGAGTGCAACCAATCCCAAAAATTCGAAGAAAAAGAATAAGGGGGAGAGTAACAAGGGTAACCAAAGTAATCAAGGCAATCAACCTAGTGAACCCCAGTGGAACCAGCCTAACACCAGCAACCAGAAAAAGTGCAGTCAGCCCAAGCAGAAAAAGGCTATTTGTATGAACAATCCTTCTACATGTTATGGTGTACATGGCCATTATACACATGAGTGTACTCTCTTACCCCGGATGCACCAAATGTGGGAAGATCAAGCAACTTCTAGAGATCAACAACTGCCTCAAAATCCTACACCATCTCAACCGGCAGTGCTTACAAATCCTTTCCCTCGGTAAGGATTTGTTGTTGCTCAACCTCATCCAGGTCAATCAGCCCATCCTCTCCAACCTTCTGGTCCTAGTGAAAACCGGATCCTTATGATGAATTTTGATGAGGTTAACCCTTCCAATATCAACATGCAAACTTGGTCGCGTTGATATGACAAGCCATCAACTTTGTCTGCCACTGAGTCCAAAACCAAAGCATTTGTTGAGCCTCTTACGACACCAAATGGTCCATTACAGATCCCTCAACCTAAAGTTGAGGCCATTCCCAAGATCCCAAAAGGGACCATTACACCATAATGCGGCTTCTGACCGAGCTGCCCATACATATAGTATAGTAGATGAATTGGTGCAATCACCTGTAGCCATGTCAACGCTAGAAGTACTCCAGTCATGCCCATATCAAAAGAAAGATCTACTAATTGCTTTGGGCTCAATATATCCTTCTGATGATCATTTGATTGTCTTCCCAGTTGATACATCAGAACATCCCCCATTTCCTTCATCCGTTGCTTTCCAAATACCAGTCCAAGTCTGTAATGCCATCATCTCTTGATGCATTATTGATGAAGGTGCATCCACCTGTGTGATGACTCCTATCATTTGGAAACAACTTCAACCAAGGTTTATTCGCACTTCATAGTCATTTTACATAGGTAAGTGCATGAATTTCAAATTTCAAAATTATTTTCATGGATGCAATAGTTTTACTTGAGCTTCAATTGAAGGGAATTTCAATCTACTTTCATGGAATCTTGTATGACTAGTCATTAAATAGCTTGAACTACTAGTTGTTATAGATCACTTAGACCTTAGCAAAGAAGCGTAAGCAAATAAATAGAATATCTTTTCATTATATATCAAACAAAGAACATCAAAAAACACTATGTACCCCACACATATTTCAAGTTTGTATATGCTTTCATTCTCAACATTACAAAGAGATTATTAAAATTAAACTACCTGGACCTTAATCAGACACAAACCTTTGGGTGGAAATAAAATAGTGAAAAAATTTACATTAGCCATTACCAAAAGATTTTTTCCATTCTCTATTGACCTTAACCCAAAAGCATGTAAACAAGGGGCTCTTCCACATTTATCACCTTTTACCTTAAGTCAGTTACCAGAAACCCTTTGACATAACCCCTTTTACCAAGCCCACCAGGGACACAAGAAGGAAGCATCTTGTAATCAAAGGAAACATAAGACTAGAAAGGTTCAACTTATAGCCTTGAACCTTTCCATCTTCAACCTTCATCATCATCCAAAAAAAGAAAGGTGGTCTCGTAATATTTTACTCTCTCTATGAATCACTTTGCAATCCGACCACCACATGAAACAATCTATCAGAACCTCGTTTGACACAACAATAAACATTAGAACACCATCAGACTACATACCTTACCAGACAATTTCACTACTTATATATGTTAACATTTTCAATTGATAAATTTTGTATCTTGAGAATCACATTACATCAACAAGAGCTTGTACTAGTACAATTCGTAATGCATCAAACAAGCAAACATGTGAAACATCTAGTTGTGCTAATGAATAGACAAATCCTATTATATCTAATTGATCATGAACTTCTACAAATAATATTATATGCATGCAGTAACAATGCTCATATACCAATCTAAAATATTACGACTATCACCCAGTTACATATGTTGTTGGTCACCTAGGAACCCAGTTACCAAATAAAATCTGTTATCTAATCACCCTGAACCTAAATAAACTCTATTACCTAATGCTCACGGGTCTCTATTCAACCTGTATACTCATTGAAGCTACAACCCTAGTCAGGGTAGTGCAGCAATGCTTGACAGACATATGGATTGATACTAACCCAAGAGAGAAGGATGGATCAACTAGTCATAGCCAGTAGGGCATAGCTAATCATTTTTTATATTTATCATAGCACTGGATAGGTGGGAGAGGAATAACTTACTCCTTTCCTTCTCTAGAATGTGTGCTATAGAGAGAGACTATTTAAAGACTTACTAGGATTAATCCGGTCTATCTCCTTTTATAACCTTAACTTCGAAGGACTTATTTCCTCAGCCTTAAAATACAAATCCTTCATTGTAGTATAGTAATAAGCCTATATATATATATATATATATATATATAGATATATATATATATTTATATATATAATATATATATATTATATATTATATATATATATATATGCTTCTTTTAGGCCCAAAATTAAATCGGATTGTTGCTGAGGAGAATATAGCATGACCCACCCTCTACCAATTTTAATGACAACCGAAACGAATCCCATCTACATGCGGTGCTACAAATTATGGCCCTTACTCTTGAATACTCATGAATTTGGATCTTAAACTGAGAGGTAAACTACTTATGGTTATGAATAAATTGCCTTTTCCAATGGTAGCCATTGGGGGAATTTTGAGGTCTCAGCCTCCTAAGGAAATTAGAAAATAATAGTGGAAATAATAAAACAAGATTAGATTATATCATCAAATTTTAAAGGGAAAAAAGAAAAAACTATTTTGTAAACTCGTATTTTCAACTTATCTCTTTATGGGTTTACTCAAATTTCAAGCGGAAACACTCATTGGATGAATAATTTGATTCCTCATCCAAGGAGTACCCATGTTGCATACTTTTTATGAACCTTACTACACGAAAAATGAGAAATACATGAAAAGCGTGATTGCAATTATGTTTTACATGTATTTCTCATTTTTCGTGTAGCAGGGTCCATCAAAATTATGCAACATGGGTACTCCTTGTATGAGGAATTACATTTTGCTCCAACGAGTACTCTCGCTCAAAATTTGAGTAAAACCTTAGGGAGATAAGTTGAAAATACGATTGAAAAAGTAGTTTTATTATTTTATTATTTTTTAATATTTTTTCTTTTTTATTCCAAAAATGGTGAATCATCCCCCATGGTTGACTTCATCATCCTGAACCATATTGGTTCTTATAAAGTTTATTTTGGTTGTACATTTTTCTAGGAGGCCCATTTTAGACCTCAAAATTCCCCTAATGTATTTATGCAATTGGGTGGAAATCATTCATCCACAAGGTCAATGACAGATCTTGCACCATAGTTATACAAACATTGAAGGAAAACAAAGGATTATATACAAACCATAAGCAATAGTACAAAATATGAAGAGAAACTTACAAGTTGTGATAAAAATTCTTTCCATTACTAGCTATGTGGTTGCATTCAATGCATATGTAAATGGGACTATAGTGAGAGATAAATTTTCTAAATTTATACGCCATGAGCACCCAGTGCATTCCCTCCACTATTATGTTCATGTGAATGAAGTCAATGATTTTGATACCTCCAAATCTAAAACGCTCCAAGCTCTACCCAATGAAGACAAGTTTTATTTTCTTTCACCACGTGGTTGTCTTCATCGGAGGCATGAAGACAAGTTTCATTTTCTCTAACCATGTGGTTGTCCTCTTCTGTGTTTTATGGAAGTGCGTTCACAAGTCTAGAAATTTGTGGAGAGAATGTATATGAAGAATATCTCTAAGTGTGTGTTATATATGTAATTATAAAACAATACATCTCATCAAATTAAAAAAAAAAAAAAAAAGTGCATCCTAAGGTAAGTATTGCATATTCATGCCTTGAATCCCTTCCTTTGATTTAGGAACTAGTAAGTAGTATGTGTAAGTGAGGTGATTGATTCTTTATAGTTATCGATGAATATCCCTAAATGTGTGTTATGTATATAATTATAAAACAATGCAACTCATCAACTAGTGACTAGTATGTGTAAGTGAGGTGATTGATTCTTTATAGTTATTGATGAATATCTCTAAATGTGTGTTATATATGTAATTATAAAACAATGCAACTCATCAACTAGTGATTAGTAAGGTCATCAACCAGTGATTAGTATGCACAAGTGAGGTGATTGATTCTTTATAGTTGTTGATGAATATTTGTTATATATTTAATTATAAAACAATGCAGCTCATCAACTTTAAAAAAAAGAGCATCCTATGGTAAGCATTGTGGATTCATGCTTTAAATCCCTTTCTTCGATTCAGGAACTCGTGACTCGAAACTCTTGATTCGTATGCGTAAGTGAGGTGATTGATGCTTGAATTGGAAGAGTCGTCGCTTCCATTCAATGATTCGAACTAGAACTGGAAGAGTCGTCACTTCCATTCAATCCATAGAGATTCAAACTCGCTTTCTTCATCTTCCATCTGTTGGCCTTACCTAGTGTTGTTAAACATTAATTCCAGCCATCATCTATATTCAATGCACTGTCTAGTTTCTTCTGGAGAGTTCAAGAGGAAGTTTCAAGAGTTCAGTTAGTTTCCTAAGGAACCCATCACCACCGACATTCAAGAACCTTCATCACCATGTATAAAATCATTCTTTGGCAATGTGAAATCCAAGTTGTGTGTTTTGTGTTCAGTTCTGAGTTATGCGCTCTCTAATTTGGTGTCAGAGAAACGTGAGTGTTGTGCGAGTGAAGTTTTATGTGAGCGATTAGTTTTAGAGATCATTGTGTGAGCTCTTGAGATCGTCGTGTTGAGCATTAAGGAAATTCTGTTTGCAGTGCATTGCTGTGTGTGAGTTTTTCCTTCTACAAGTTGAGTTGTTGTGAACTTACAGTCTTCATGGAGAAGTCAGTTTGAGAGTGTGAAGTTTCTCTGTGAGCAATCAATTGAGAGATCGTTGTGGCCATGTTGAGCATTGAGTGTATGTTGCAGAGTGTCCAACACATAAGCTTCGGTGGAGGGTGTATTTTCCAGAGCTTTTGTGTTGCACTGAGTCTCGAGAAAGCAAGATCTGAAGGAGGCATGTGATCACAATATGTTTTGGTTTACAATAAGCCTTCGCTGGTACAGGTTGTGCGTAAGGGTAAAACCATATTCCCAATATTTTTGTTTAAATCAGTTGCAGAGTATTTAATCTAAAATTAATACCTGATAAATTTGGTATTTTAAAAGGAAAAAAAAACTGAAGTTTTTTATTTGGTTTTAAGTTGCAAATCTAATTTTATAAAAGTGGGATATTTTATATGTTGGAGTTATCTGTGGTGATTGGAGTGTTCGATTTATCTATGGCAGTGATTTTTTTATGGTGAATAGAATATTTATGAACCTTTTATTATTGAAGTGTGTGAAATAAGAATGTGGTAGTTGTTATGGGTTCTTAAATTCATGGAAATTTTGAAGTACAAAAATAAATATGTGGTTGAATAAGTGAAAAGTGTTGTGGAGTGTTGTTTAATGATTGGTCTTCTAATATTTTTTTTAAATTCGTGGTTGTTATTTTAGAAAGACTCTTGAAAGATTGATGGTTGTTTGATGAAATCATGTTTTGTCTGTCATTATAAAAATTATATATATAACTTAAAAAAGAGGGAGACATATTGTTCAATAGATTTTTGAGTTGTGAAGTTCAATATAGCTTTATGACTTTTGCTTGAGGAATTATATTTGTGATTAAGGAGTCATTAAATTTATTGGTTGGAGGATCCATGAGATTAATATTATGGCAAATGTATTAGCAGAGTCTTATATATTAGATTCTAACAAGCTAGATGGTGAAAATTATGCAATTTGGAAGTTTAAGTTGCAGACTTTGATGGAAGGCTACAATATATGGACGAATGTGTCTGGAGATGAAGTCAAGCCAGTGTTCCCTCAAGCCATAGATGCTACAATTCAAGATTGGAAGCGACAAGGAAAAAAAAAGTGAAGGTGCTTTTGCAAATGTCTGTTAAGGACAATATTATTCCACACATTAGAGAGTGCAAAACATCCAAGAAAACATGGGACACTCTCAAAAATTTGTATGAGATGAAGACTACAAATTCAATATTGTATTTAAATAGTAAGCTTCTTTTAGTTAAGATGGAAGAAAATGAAAGTGCCAGTAATTTTATTTCTAGAATTAAAGATCTAAAGGATAAATTAGGTGACATTGGTGAAACAATATCTAGTACAGACTTGGTTACTATGACATTAAATGGAATGCTTGATGCATATCAAATTTTTATCACTGGTCTTTCAGCTAGAGATAAGGATCCTACATTTGATGAGTTGGCAGGTATACTTATGTAGGAATATGAGTGAAGAAGAAGTCTTAAACAAAAATCTCCCAATTCAGATTTAGCATTGATGGCTAAAGGGAATTAGTCCTTCAAACAAAAACAATGGGAGAAAAATAAAGGCAAAAAGCCACAGGTAAAATCATTTCAAAGTACATCTTTACCAAGGACAAATGTGAAATAAAGTAGAGATGATGTGTGTTATTACTGTGGAAAACCTGGTCATTTTGCTAAGAATTGCATGAAAAGAAGGTTTGATCAATTTAAACAAAGAAGGCATTCAAGAAATTATGTTGATAGAGATGAAACAATTAGTCATGACTTTAGCAATCTTAAATTTTTGTGTCCAATGCTGCTTTATCAGTGGAAATTGATTATGATAATGCTTGGTTTATAGATTTTGGTGCATCAATCCACATGTCATGCGAAAGAGATTGGTTTGATACTTATCATGAGGTTAATAATGGTGCACATATCTATTTAGGAGATAACCGATCACATGAAATTAAATGATATGGTGATATAAGTGTTATGATGCCTAATGGACAATAAAAACAAATTCAAAATGTGGTGTATGTTCTAGGAATAGAGAAGAGCTTAATTTCAGTCTCTACTATTACAAATCAACATTTAAAAATTGAATTGTGAAATCACATTGTTTGGTAAAGGATGTGCAGGACAACTACAAGGTTGTTGTAAAAGGAATGAGAGTTGGAGGATTATACAAGTTGGATGTAATGAAGAATGGGCATCAAGTTTTGGCAGCAGCAGGCATGTCAAATATAGAGCTTTGGCATCAAAGATATGGACACTTAAATCATAATGACCTAATGTTACTACAAAATAAATTAATGGTAGAAGGCATTCCAAATATTAAGGGTGAACACTTTTAATGTGAAGGTTATGCACTAGGAAAACAACATAGGGAAGAATTTCCCGTGCATGAAAATAGAAGAAAATGTGAAATACTTGAACTAGTTCATACTGATGCATGTGGTCCAACGCAAACTAAGTCACTTGGTGGATCATATTACTTTCTTATATTTATTGATGATAGCACTAGATACACCTAGGTGTACTTTATAAGAAACAAACGTAATGTGTTTGAATACTTTAAACAATTCAAGAGTATGGTTGAAAAGAAAACGTGAAAGAGCATTAAAATTCTTTGATCAGATAAAGGTGGTGAGTACACTTCAAGAGATTTTCTCAAATATTGCAAACAAAATGGAATTATGCAACAAATTACAATACCACATACACCTCAACAAAATGGAGTAGTTGAGAGAAATAATAGAACATTAGTTGAATGTGCTCGTAGTATGTTAAAAAGTCAATAATTTTCTAATAGCTTTTAGGCTGAAGCCATTAATACAACTGTATATATTAAAAATCGAAGCCCTAATAAGTATCTTGAGCACAAAAAACCATTTGAAGCATTTTATGGTTTTAAACCTAAAGTTAGTCATTTAAGGATATTTTGATGCAAGGCCTTTGCTCATATTCCTAAAGAGGATAGGAGAAAGTTAGATGCCAAATCCATCAAATGCATTTTTATTGGATATTGTACTAATAAAAAAGTGTATAAAATGTATAATCCAAGTACTCACAAGGTCTTTGCAAGTAGAGATGTTATATTTCATGAGCATGGAGATAAAAAAAAATAAAGAAGATGAACATAATGTATGGCATCCTCCTTATGACAACTTTAAGGAAGAATAAGTTGAGTCATCTCAAGCTCAAGAAAGCATGGACATTCCAGAAGACATTTCAAGAAGTCAATTCCACAAAGAAGTGATGGAGGCACTCCACAGAGAAGAAGAAGAGGAGAAGGTACTCCACAGTGTAATGAACCTCTGAGAAGGTGAACACGACAAATTAAAATCCTTATCTAGTATAAATATTATGCTTTAATGTCTCAAGTAAGGATTTTTTTTAGGCTTTAAATTATGAACAAGCTAAAAATCATAAAGAATGGATGGAAGCTACGAAATAAGAATATGACTCTATAATGAAAAATGAAACTTGTGAATTAACAGAATTACCTTAAAATAAAGTTCCTATTGTTAGAAAATTATATATTATAGAGCAATGGAACACATAGAATATTGCATAAATATAAACACAGAAAACACATAAAACCAGAGAGACACAGATATACATGGTTCACCCAGTTTGGGCTACGTCCACCCCAACAGCCAGTCCTTCCTTCTATTATCCAGCAAAATGAAGAGACCACAATACAATGCTCTCATACATAGAGAGGTTTGCATTCTAGGACCAAAAACCCTAAAACTAAAACATAAGTTCTATCGTCAGATCGTCCACCTAATTAACGGCCAGATTGACTAGAAATTACTATACTTTTACAAGGCAAATTTTACATTTGTTTTTTAGCTTCGGGGGCACTGCCCCCAAAACCCCCGCCGAGGGACCACTGGCCCCCAGACCCCCTAGCTAGGGGGATTAGCCCCCCTGCACCCCCCCATGTAGAGGGGTGTACATCCGGCTGAAACAAAGACCTCTAAATAATCATGCTCCACACCCAACACCTATAGGATCAAAATTGTTGTACAAGACAAAATCTAATGCAGATGGTAGCATAGACAAGGATAAGGCAAGATTGGTTACAAAATGTTATTCACAAAAAGAAGTCATAGATTATGAAGATACCTTTGCTCTGATTGCAAAAATGAATACTATCAGAATAATGATAACATCAACAATTAAATATGATTGGAAGCTACATCAATTAGATGTGAAGTCAGCTTTTCTAAATGGTGACTTAAAAGAGGAGATTTATCTTGTTCAACCAAAAGGACTTGTAAAGAGGGGACAAGAACATCTTGTATGCAAGTTAAAAAAGGCCTTATATGGACTAAAACAAGCACCTAGATCTTGGTATGAGAATCGATAAATTCTTCTTTCAGAAAGGATTTAAAGAAAAAAGCAAAAATGATCCTAATTTGTATGTCAAGACATATAGAAATGGAGATATAATATTACTCTCTATATATGTTGATGATCTAATAATAATAGGGAGTGCTGATAAATTGATTAAAGATATAAACATGAAGTTATCACGGGAATTTGAGATGAAGGATCTTGGTCAGATGCACTATTGTCTAGGTATTGAAGTATGGAGAGATGATGGAAGAACATTAATCACATAAATAAAATATACAAATGAAGTACTAAATATATTTCATATGAATGGATGTAAAGAAGTGAGTGCTCCATTGGAACAAAATATCAAATTGAGAAGTGATGATGGAACAAAAGAGGTGAATAGAACATTGTATCAACAATTAGTGGAAAGTCTAAATTATCTCATTACCACTAGACCAGACATTTCTTATGCAGTAAACATACTTAGTCAATTCATGGCTAAGCCTCATGAAAGCCATTGGATAGCTTCAAAAAGGGTCCTTCGATATTTATAGGGAACTGTCAATTTTGGTATTGAATATACTAATGATTGTAATGTTGAATTAACAGGTCATTTTGATTTTGACTGGGTCGGAAATCTAGATGACATGAAATCCACCACTGAATATGTCTTCAATATAGGCTCAGGAGCTATATCATGGAGCAGTAAGAAACAACCAACAATTCCCTTTTCATCAATTGAAGCAAAGTATATAGCATTATGTAGTGCCACTTGTGAAGCTATATGGCTCGGAAGAATACTTGAAGATGTTGGTGAAGGTCAACACGAACCTACAATGATCAGATGTGATAATCAAAGCACCATCAAATTGGGGAACAATATTTTATGTCATGCAAGGTCAAATCATATAGACACACAATATCATTTTGTAAGATAAAAGGTCCAATCACAAGAAATTTCCCTAATATATTGTAATACAAATGAGAATGTAGCTGACATTTTCACTAAGCCTCTTGGGAAGGAAAAAATTGAGTTTTGTAGAAGTAAGTTATGTGTTGTAGAAAATCAAGATTATGTTGTAAGCCTAGCTGAGACTTAGACCAGCAGGCGTGTCAATTAAGAGTATGCCTATGTGTATTGTGATATAGTGTATTTTTTTTGTTTGTCATATGGTTCGAATTAAGGGGGAGCACTGGAAAACATTAATTCCAACCAGCGTCTACTTTCAATGTGTTGTCTAGTTTCTTCTGGAGAGTTCAGGAGGAAATTTCGGGAGTTTAGTTAGCTTCCTAAGGAAGCCATTTCCACCAACATTCAAGAACTTCATCACCGTATATAAAATCATTCTTTGGAAATGTGAAATCCAAGTTGTGTTTTGTGTTAAGTTCTAAGTTCTGCACTCTCTGATTCCTAGCACATGTTTGTTCTTAAATGTTTGAAGCAACGCAGTTTGTTTTTAAATGTTTGAAGCAATGCACGGTCAGACATATGGCTCGTTAATCTCGTAAGAAGTGAAATATATGGGGGCATATTCCTATATCTTATTGAAAAAATATATATTGATAACAATCTCATCTTTCAATTGTTACACTTTGGAAGGCAGAATTTGATTGTCACAAACAAAATTAATAGATCTGTAAACTTCACTACTGGAAATATATAAAAAAAAATCATAGTAATAATCACTAATTATGTTTATCTTTTTAACATTATAAATAAGAATACACATGAATCCCACAGAAACAATAATTACTCATATCCTATGAAGACTATATAGGAGAGCCACATCAAAGCTATGTAATAATATCCATTAAACTATTCGTGTAAAATTAAGAGCTCTCTTTGTTATGGTCAACGATATTAAAATCTTCTTTTAAAATAATTTATCTCTTTAATCCTTGTTTCCCCTTTACAAAGAATAATAATCTAAACGTTGTATGAAATTATTGTTTAGTCAGTAATAATGATGGTATCCCATCAATGTAAATAAATTATTGTCGGTTGGTGGCCTCTGCCTCCACAAAAATAATTTTCAAATTTGAAATTCATGCACTTATCTGTGTAAAATAGCTATGAAGTGTGTGAATAAACCTTGGCTGAACATGTAATGTGACAAATTCCAGATGTTGGCTTCATATTTTAGTAACACTGGGATGGTCCATGAACAAACATAGAGAATTGGTGTACAAATTTCAGGTGGACATCAAACAGGGAAGCAGGTATGTAGATGATTCAAGTGGACATCAAACAAGGAAGCATGCATGTATATCGAAGGTAGACAACAAGGGAGGTCCATAGAAGGCATTCAAGTAGAAGGTTGAATGTCTTGTATGCAGTGTTCATATGTCGTGTTCATGACAAAACTCTGAAGACTAGTAGCGACAGGTGGTCCAACACATTCTAAGTCATTTTTCTCAATCCAAACATAGGATCAGATCCATCTATGATCGGATCGGATGCACATAATTTATTGAATTCATTCGACACATATTCTCCCCTGTTATCACTTCTAAGAGCTTTAACTTTCCTGTGAGTATCTTTCTCGACAAGTGCTTTAAGTTCACAAAACTTAACAAATGTCTGATCTTTCTTTTGCATGAATAAAATCCAACACTTATGAGAAAAATCATCAACAAATATTACATAATACTTGTGGTTGGTCGTGGATGCTATCGAGAACGGTCCACACACATCTAAGTGAACTTGATCAAGGATAACTTGTGATCGACTATATTCTTTATCATGAAAGAAATCTTTGGTGTACTTTCCCAATGTACACCCTTTGCATGTGTCTATCTGCTCTAATGTACCCTTGGGATGTCCTGTAGAAATTTGCTTCATGATCATCAAATCTTTGTGGTACAAGTGACCCAATATTTTATGCCACAACTCGCTGATGTCTCAGCTCTGCACCTTCTCTACATTTGTGCTCAAGGTAGCGTAGTCTTCTACATCCAACTTGTAGAGGTTCTTCATCCGAACCCTGATCCACTTCACTTTTTTGGAGGCTATGTGACGAAGGAAATACTTTCCCTTACTAAATATCATATCATAGCCTCGATCCTCCAACATGGAAATAGAAACCAAGTTGTTTTTCAATCCCGAAACGTACATGAAATATTTCAATGTGAGGGGAAAACCATACTCCCTCTAAAAGGTAATAGTACCACTACCGATCGCACTATACTTCCATAATTTCCCATCTCGATGTGCATTCGGAGTTCCTTTTCGTCCAAATCACCGAAAAGCTCTTTGTTACTGGTCATATGGAATGAGGCCCCACTATCCAGGTACCAAAGACTACCCATCATTGATGTCACCATGAAAGCGATGAGGGTGAAATCTAGTTTGAACTTTGAAACAATAGCTTCACCTGCCACTTTTACTGAGGGCTTCTTACTGAACTTCTTGTGCGGACACTTTGTGGTATACTGTTGTAGCTCATGACAATGAAAGCATTTGATTTTTGAAATGTCTTTCTTCTTACCACCATGACTAGAATCTGATTTGGAATGGTATGACTTCCCCTTCCCTTTTTGTGTCTTTCCAACTAAGGCACAATTCTCCTCATCATCATGCTTAGATCATGATCTATCTCTGGTGTTCCGTTGAAACTCTTCTTGTACCAAGTCAAACCACAATTGCTCCCACTCTCATAGCTTCTCCATTCCATTAACTGAGTCTTGGTAGCTGTGCCAGCTCTTGGGATCATAGAAGTGCTAGGCTCACCATATCATCTTCTACAACAGTAACCTCGAGACTTCTAACATTATCCTAACATCAGGTGAACTTGGTCAAGTACTTTGGAATTGAGTTTCCCTTCTCCATCTTGATCTTTTTGAGCTTGTCCTTCAGTGCCAGCTTCATGTGGTCACTGTTGTTTTGAAACATAATCATCAAGGCCTTCCACATAGCATATGGAGTTTCCTTACCATGGATATTCAAGAAAATATGATCTCGAACTCCTTCTAGGATAATTCTTCTCACTTTTTCCACACACTTTCTCCATTCTGCCAAATCTTGTGCATCAGTTGTTGGAGACTTAGAAATATCATTGTTTATGAATTACTGAAGCTCATTGTCTTCCAACACTGCCTCCATGTTGTCCTTCTAGGCTATGTAATTCGAGCTACCCTCTAGGGCATACTCAAGCCTCAAACCATAGAAAGACATCCTGTTGGCTCTAAAGTATGAACTACAAATTTGAATTCTCCTAAAACCACAAGATCATCTTCTCCTCTTCTATAGTGAATTTATCTCTAATACCATGTATATTTTTACTTGTAGATTCAACTTCTTATGTAATATGCTAAAACAAAATACTTGATTCAACTCTACTCATCAGCGGGAACAAAAATTGATCAATGAAAACACTAAGCAGAAAAGGAAGAATTTCAATCACACATAACACAATAATTTTCTAGGGAAAGCAACTGCTAAAACCTTGCTATCTGTATATTGCATTTACTAGAACATCTGAGAAGAAAATACAATGCTTGTTTAATGCAAACAATCTCTGCACAAGTACAATCTATCTCACTGCTTCACAAACCAGTTCAAGCCAATACTTAACCAAATATATTGCCTTTCAAGATCCTCCCTCCTTGCTATGTTCCCTTGGGAATTAGCCCATATTTAATTGGGAAATCCCTCACCACAAATTGCACAATCCATCCATAGGCTTTCTACTAATTGCATGCACCATGTGTACAACTCAGAAAATTATACAATTGATAGTACATTGCCCCTAAATTATAATCTCAACTGGGTCTTCCTCTGAATTGACATGCATGAGTTATTTATGAGTGAATTATTAGTTAATTGGTTGATCATTGAAGCTTCTCCCCACTACTAGACCTCCTACTACTTCCTCCAACAATTGGAACTAGTTTAACTTACTTTAACTCAATTAGACTGAATTAATTAATTACAACTCAAAAGAACTCAACCTAGACCCCTAAAATTTCACTCTACATGACTCTAGATAGAATCCCAACTTGAATTCACTAAGCCAACTAATTCAACTTAACTTAGTTATTGCTATGAGAATAGAATTTCGATTTAATTCCCAATTTAATTCAAGGACAAATTAAATTAGGATTTTCTTGTTGCTATTTTTAAAAATATTGTTCTCTTTTATTAATAAGCATGTATATAACAAAAATATTTTCAAGCCCAAATAAATATTTACAATTTGCATCCATAAACACTTTTCCAATAGAAAGCAACTTCATGTACATAATTCAATCAAGAATTATTCTACAAACTTTTTTTTTACCATTGATGATTAAAGATTGACTAAAATTGATAAATCTATGCCCAAACAAATTGCATCAACAAGAAGCCATCAAGATGAGATCTTATCTAGTCTCTTGGAAAGAAGGAATATGGGGATTCAATTAGAAAAACGAAGAGTTTATATTGATAAAAAAACATAGGAATTTGAAAATTTTGTTTGATTTGATATGGAATTTTTTTTTAAAAGGTGTTTCATTATACATGGAATTTTGGAAAATTTTCATTAATGAAAAATGTTAATTTTTTATTTGAACTTTAAACACCTTAACCACACACAACATACCCTTCCATAAGTGTCATGAAAAAGAAGTGGAAGTGTGGAAATCCCTATGAGTGACAAATGCCCCTGCCTGATGCCCAACTCGAAGTAGAAAATCAACCAACCATCAATCAACAAGTAGTTTATCAATCTAGAACATTTACAATAAGTTGCATGCTTGTTTTTGTTTGGGTTAACCACAAGTAAACAAAGTCTTCCAAATTGGGGGTAACCCTAGAGCACATTTGGTCAGGATCCAATGTCTTACCAAATTCAAGTAAGAGCACAACAACCCACTATTACAGGACCTAATGATTGGGGGCGTCACTTATTACACAAACGAGAGGAAGTTTGGTATTTGTGAGTCTTCATTTTTGAAGAGGATCAAGTTATACATGTCCTAGAGCAAAGGAGAATTGGTGCTTAATAAGCCACAACTCTTCTCAAGTGAGAAGGAATGTAAAAGGGAACATCGACAGTAGTGGCCTTGATGGGATATCGACAAAAAGATGCACATGAAGATCTATTTTACCAATTAAGTTTTCAAATCTTATCTAGACGGTTTACCTCATATATCTATTCGTAATGTTTTAGGCTTGCAAAAAAAATGATTTTGGGTCATTGAGTGGTTGGTTGGACTCATCCACAAGCGGATTTCTAGGTCTTTTTTCACAGATCGTCTCAAAATTTGTTGGTTATTCTACTAAAAGTAAGTTATCACAGACTTCTTCCTCTCATATAAAGCAATTGTATTGAAACCTATGAAAGTAAGTTATCACAGGCTTCTTCCTGTCATCTCAAGCAATTGTGTTGAAACCTATTATATTTTCAGTGTTGGGGGGGATTTTATATGTGAGATACTTTTTTAGGCCTCTTAACATGTGTTATAGACTAGTTTTTTAAGCCCAAATCACTTGTGATTTTATGTAAATTTGGCCTTATTCTCTGGCCAAGCTAGGTTGTAGGCTCAAAACGCCACCCGTGTTAGTTCAAAATGGTTTTTTTTGCAGAATGTCATGTCATTTAGGCATAAACCATCTCAATCCACTTAAATCCATTGTTTAGAAGGTAATTTTCTGTGAAAGTGTTTTCTACGTCTCTCCACATACTAGAATAGGTTCTAGATCCCATTATGACGTGGGTCATTTGGAAATTACACTTTATTTTTTTTTTTGTATTGGATATGACTCGTCTCTTTTTCCATGAATCCACTAATTGTTTCTTATCACATTCTCGCTAAATTTTCTAATATTCCTTCATGTGACACTACTTATGCAGCTTTCAACCCCTTTCCTAGTGTGTTGATTCAATGCTTCAAAAAGAAGTTCGGTCATGGTTTTTATTTTCACTTGCATATGACTTTTGTTTTATAAGCTTGGGCCTTGAATTTTTTTTCAGGGATTGGAATAATTGAATTAGAACTGTAACAGGGGCTCCTAGTGTCACTCATATGAAGAATCACTTAGATTCACTTGTTTAGATTTATGCTTGCAACATGTTCCTATGCAAAGGAATCTATGGGTTAATTACTTGGCTAAGGAAGTGAGGTATTCTAGTATCCTGTAAGTAGGACACACTAGAAAATAAAGCCTTAAATGAATCCCCCAATAACCTAGTCTTTCTCACTTAATAAAGGGTTGTATTGAAGCCCAAAATCACTAAAAGGGAAGGAACAAGATTTTTTTGGGGCTCTCCTAACAAAATGTTCATATTTGTAATTCAACAATTGGTTGTTTTATTTCAAATCAGATCAATATAGAGATTGTTATTTCAAATATGAAACAACATATTCATAGTTGTAATTCAACAATTGGTTGTTTTATTTCAAATCAGATAAATATAGAGCTTGAATTCAACAACAATTGGGTTTTGTTATTTCAAATATGAAAAATATGGATTTTTAACTCCTCCTTCTCTATAATTTTCTACTAACACTAATTCAATAAAAAATATGGAAGGTTTAGGAAGAATTCTAGTTTCTTACTAAAAATATTGTGCAATATGGAGGGACGAAGGATGAGGAACAGTTACAGATTCTTACTAAAAATATTGTGTAGGTTCACAGGTGAATTTGTCCTTTTTTCTTTGGTACACTCCTTCCTTCTCTGCTACACTTATATTATACATCGATGAATTATTAGTCTAGTTGATGGTGAAGTGGAGCTATGAAGTGATTAGTATGTAGGGTAGCGAGAACAAGTGCACTAGGGAAAATGGCAATAGAAATATGTGGGGCAGCAAGAACATGTGGCATCAGAAAAATGGTTGTGGCAGTATGCAAGCAATGAGAACAAGTGGCATTAAAGAAAATGGTAGTGGCAAGTGGCATTAAAGAAAATGGTAGTGGCAGCACGTGGGGCAGCTAAAACCTAATTCAAAACTTTGGGTATAGGAAAATAGGCCAAGAAGAAATACCCCACATCAAATAACTTTGGGTATGCTAAAAGGTGCAATGGCAACATGCTCGTTGGATATGAATATGAACTTTAGATATATGAGTTTAGATAAAATCAAACTTTGTACAAAACATTTTTTTGGATATACAAATTTTGTGAGCCGACAATAAGACCTCAAAAATAAAACTTTGGATAAAAGTTCTTTTTCATAGAATATATTTTTAAAACATTGGCTAAATGGATCGATCAACCCAAATTAATATGAATTCAATCAATGATTGATCGTTATGGTCCCTACAATGTTGTGGGAAGGGACTAATAAAGTTAGGGAGTAATATTTGCAAAATGATTGTATAGGTATTGATCCCATATCCATTTAATTTCATCTAACACTCTTTTCATGTTTAGACTCCTCCAAACCTTCTCTTTGTATTTTATTGACCATTTGTTTAGATCATAAAAAGCTTCAAAATATTATAGTATCGTTGGATTTTGTTGGTAATTTCATTTTTATAAATGAAAGAAAAAAAATATGGACAATTTTGTTTAGATCATAAAAAACTTTGGATTTTGTTGGTCATTTCATTTATAAAAATGAAAGGGGAAAAATCTAATAATATTCAGTTCGATTGATCTTGAATGGACTTAAAAATGAATATTCAGTTGGATTGATCTTGCATGGAGTTTAAATCATTTAAAACTAGTTATACATTTTATATGCATAGTGAGGCATGTATATACGTTTTAATATATGACTTTTTTTTAATTGTATATATTTCCACTTGTTTTGATGGGTTTTAATTTTTACCCAATTTCAATGAATCAACTCATAAAAATTTAGAGAGGAAATAAAATTACTATGTTATATATGAATGACCAAAAAAATATTTATATTTATAGTATCCACACAAATCTCTATAAACGTGTTTAGTTTCATTAGTAATGGACACATAGAATATATACAAAACCCTTGCACACAATTTTCTATAAATATGTTCAGTTTTATTAGTAATAAACACATAGAACATATACAAAATCATGGTTGAAAATCAGGGAGTTGTATGTGTTTTTTATGCATGCAAACCAAACTAGGAGGTTTGTTAATCCAAACCTAAAACCAAAGCGACCGCCTCATCTAGCACATAATTCAAAAAGATGTTCCTACCAAAAAAAAATTGAATTTAATAACCCTGGTGTATGTTACTAAATGCACATGTGATATATTAATTTACAAACAATTTACAATGTGCACACAATCTTTTTCCTCTTCCTTTTCTCTCTTGATCTCTCCCCCCTTCACTCATCTCACTCTATCTCCCTCTTCATCATTTTCTCTCTACTTATCCATTCCTCCCCTCTATTTCCCTACCCACCCTCCATTCCTTCTCTCTCTCTTTTGCTATCCCTTTCTCTCTCTCTCACCCTCCATGTGTTTCCCTCCTCTCTCTCCCCTTGACCTCTCTCTCTCCCTCCCCCTCTCTCTCTCTTCCTTTCCCCATCTCTCTTCCTCTTCCCCCTCTCTCCCTCATCCCATCCCCCTTCTTCATCCTTCTATCTCTCTCCCTATCCCTCTCTCTTTCTCTATGTTTATGTCTCCCTCCTATATCCTTCTCTGTCTCCTTTGATAAGCCCCCTTCTTTCTCTCTGTAATCCCCCCTCCCTCTCTCTCCTTTGCTAATCCCCCATCTTTATCTCTATAACCCCCCCAAAATTACCCTCTCTCATTTTCTAAGGACCCCACTACCTATCTCTCTCTTTACCTATATCTCTTTCTCTCTCTCGCTCTTTGTATGTTTCCCTCCTCTCTCTCTCCCTTTCCCTATACCTTCCTTTCTCTCTCTGGAACTATGACTCTCTCTTTATAAATCTCCACCACTTTCCATATTTTCTCTCTCTCTCTCTCTCTCTCTCTCTCTCTCTCTCTCTCTCTATGTTGTCTCTCCCTCCCTTTCCCCTTCTCCCTATCCCTATCTCTCTCCCCCACTATGTACCCTCCTTATATCCCTCTCTCCCACCACTTCCTTAAAACACCTCTCTCTCTCTCTCTCTCTCTCTCTTTGTTGTCTCTCCCTCCCTTTCCCCTTCTCCCTATCCCTATCTCTCTCCCCCACTATGTACCCTCCTTATATCCCTCTCTCCCACCACTTCCTTAAAACACCCCTCTCTTTGTCTCTTTATCTCTCTCTCTCCATAACTCTCCCCACTCTCTCTCTCTCTCTCTCTCTCTCTCTCTCTCTCTCTCTCTCTCTCTCTCTCCATATCTTCCTTGTTGGGTGAATTTATTAACAACAATTACACAACATAAATATTTCAATCTAGGAGCATAGGCTTAGAGGCGTTACACGGTATGTGCAAAGGTATGGACATTACTAATATTTCCTACTCAACTACTATAATAATGATTTTAATTGGTATCAAGGGTTGGTCTCTAGGAAACAAACACAAAATGATGACTCCTATAGGGCTAATCAAGTTCTTATAGGCTACTTCTAAGTATTTCATTTAGTAGATCTTGCCCCTATACTCGATATCCATCAGATTTAAAAGACACTCTAAAAAAATTCTCAATCAACTAAATATTTATTGTAGCATTGGTTATAAGACACAACTCTCCGAATAAATATTATAATCAATCACATCCAAATATCACCTACACTTAGTCTCCTTCAGTGGCATACTCCCTACTCTAATGCTTTGGTAAGAAACCATAATCTATGGGGACCACTGGGTTCATGTCACAAAGCCCTTCCCTTAAGGGTTCTAGTATTTCAAACTCAAGGAGAATATGTTCTTATAGCCACATAAGGTTGCAATGCTCCATAATATCCTTGAAGGGTCACTCTTGTGAATCTAAAGAAATATGAAACAAAAGAATCAAGGCATAAAAGAAACTTTAAATCACCAACTATGTGTACTGCTATAAAATCCAATCTCACAAAGAAAAACCCAGAATAGAGTTGTGAAACTTAATGACAAAGTCAAACCTAGATTCATCAATAAAAGACTATTATGTCCATGAGAATGTGTGTTTATCAGTTCGTCAAGGTGCAACACAAGATAGAGATCATATGTCAAATCAATTAATTTTTAGGGAAACCCTTATGTCATTTATGAAGCTATAATTCCAAACTTATTAAATCTATGTATTACAAATTACAACCATGAGCAGCATGCAATCAATCATTAATTCGATCTACTAAAAAGCAAAGCATTACTCTATATTATATGCAAAACTTGAATATTGCAAACCAAGCCTATATTGATCCATATTGGATCATTATAGCTTTTTCATCCATCTCGATGCATTCGGAGTGGGAAAAGTGGAGGAATCAGCTTACCATACCATTTTACTAACTGGACCCAGATTGGAAAAACATGTTCTAAAACCTTCAGGGAGCGTTTTGATGCATCAAACAATTATTTTTGGGAGTAATTTTTTTTCACTTTAATGTCGCACTTTTATTCAATTCTACACACAAATATATTTCCAATGACGCAAGAAACGCATCAATCGAAGTTCATATGCGAAATTTATGCCACTCAGAAGTTGACCTTCCTGTTTTCACACCTATAACTCAAGAGGATGTCATGTCAACAACCATTATTCATGGAAAATGGGCTAGAACATGATTATGATGTAAAAGACTCTAGAAGGTTCTATACTGTAACTTTGGTTAAGAGTTGAAGTATTCAAACTTAACCACTAGTAGGCTATTGGGCTATGCTATAATCGGGCCAGTAGGGGGGAGACGCATTCCATTCTTTTAAGTGCAGTTGTTCCATAACTGAGAAAAAATATTCAATAGGGATAGGAGGAAGATAAAAAAGAGATAAATTTGTGCACTATAGTATCCCACAGGCTAGAGGCCATACTTCTTTGTACCTACAACCATATTTCCAGACAAAGAAAGAGAGCGGAGCAGCCTCACCTTCCACCTTGATTTTCTCCTGAAAGGGTTTCTGAGAGCAGATCTTGTGTCTTATATGTGTGAGAGATTTCATTTTTTTGTTCTCTATTTTCCATATAATTGTCATTCACATGCATGCACTTATATACTAACACTAAATCTACAAATCCAAAAATATGATAAATTGTAATAGTTTAGAATTTTAGATTTTTAATATAATATTATCATATCTATTGTGACAAACTATCTAATGGAATATCCATGGAATTTTATGGATCATATTTGTATCAGAGAATATTTCTTTGGTATTTTGTTGATATTTGTAGGGAATCTAGATTGGCGGGGCCAAACACTGTAAAACCCTAATCATGGGAGATGAATCTGTGAATGACCCTTGTGATCCTGCAAAGGTGAGGTTTTCACATTTGGAACAACAAGTCACATATATAAATCGCAATGTAAACTTCCTCATGGCGGCCCTAAGCAATAGGCTTGGGATATTTGGAGAAGGTGGGGGTTCAAATGCAGAGGAAAAATCAGAAGGAGGATTGAGAGATCAAGAAGAAATGGAGAACTATCTCAAGAAAGAATCTAGAAAAGATCAACCCAATTTGAGTGTTGTGAACTAATCATAGTCCCTATTTAAAATAGAAGTAAAATTTTACATCAAGTCGTACCACGGTGAGATCGACGATCTGAAGTTGAATTATTGTTTGTAGAAACTAGAAGTTTATTTCAATGTCCATCAAAATGAGGAAGGAAAAAATATTTCATTTGCATGGCTGAAATTAGAGGTCCATGCATTGACTTGGTGGGAAAGCCATACGGAAACCTTGAGATTGGAGGGAGAGCCTTCGGTGACTAAGTGGGATGAATTCAAAACCCTCATTAAGTTACAATTTTATCTTATTGGGTACATAGAGGACTAGTGGATCCAATGTCACTACTTCAAGCAAAAGTCAGGCCAAAGTGTGCAAGAGTACACCACAAAGTTCAAAAACATGGCCATAATGTTGCATATCACCCCAAAGAACCCAGATGTACTCCTTAAGTATTTGGGGGGTCTACATCGCCATCTACAGAATAAATTGATGTTGTTCAAGCCCAAATCAGTGTACGGGGCCTCTGTGTAGGCATAATACTTAGAGAACGTAGGCCTAAAGAGAGAGAAATCAAGTGGATCAAAGAAGAAGGAGCAACAGGACACTTCTAAGGAATGAAAGAATAAGAAAAAATGAGGAAAATATAAAAATGCAATAACCATAACACACCAGTGAAAAAATCCCAACAACAACTGTAACCACTACAATATTGATCACCATATAGAGGAGAAGTGTTGGAAATTGAATCCAAAGTTGAACCCAAAAATGAAAAATAAATATAATAAGAAGAATAATCTCATGGACATATATTCGATTAACCAAGTTGAAACCAACTCAAACATGGATGATAATATCATTTGTGCATCAGCGTAGAAGGAGGTGAATCTGAGTAGCCTTCAACAACAGGAAGACAAATAAATGACCAAACTCTTCCATATATAGATACAGGTCAATAAGACAAAGATTGATGCTTTGTTTCACTGAGGATCGCAGACAAATCTCATTGCAGTAGAGCTGGTCAAGAAGTTGGGGCTAGAATTTTGTGATCATCCAAACACATATCCATTGGGATGGGTAAATAAAGACACAAAGTTGAATGTAACAAAACAATGCAAAATTAGATTTTCTATTAGTGTCGATTTTATTGATGAGGTAGAACTAGATATGGTCCCCCTTGATGTATGTGGAGTCATGTTTGGGAGTCTCTACATGTACATGAAAGATGCAATATTCATGTGGATATCCAACTAGTATCAACTTATCAAGGATGGAAAATGTTTCATCATCAACACACATAAAGGAAAGTCGAAAATTTCACTGGTAAGTGCCAACAAAGCCAAGAAATTGATTAGTTCCAACAAGAAGTATGTTTTATTTTTTTTAAGAGAAATTTATTTAGTAGAAGAGTTAGTAAGAGGCAAGGCATCCCTGTTGGGGTGCACTAGGAAATAGAAATAACAACTAGAAGAGTTGCTACAAGCATACAAGGATGTTTTCTGATAGCCTAAAGGACTACCACATAAGAGGGAAGTGGAGCACGAGATCTAGTTATTGTCAGACTCTGCCAAATATTGGGTTGTATAGGCAGTTTGTTATAGAAGAAAGTGAGGTGAAGAAACAATTGCATCAACTACTAGAAAAGGGTATCATTTGACCATAAACATCACCATTTGGGTCACCCATCATCATTGTGTCAAAGAAGGATGGGCCTACTGGATGTGTATAGATTACAGGGTGTCGAACAAAATCATGATCAAGAATAGATACCCCTTGCCTAGGATAGATGATTTGATGGATCAGTTGCAACAATAAAAGTACTTCACAAAACCAAGCAAGGTTTGTATGAGTGGTTAGTCATGCCATTTGACCTATGAAATGTACCAAATATGTTTATGAGATTAATGAATGATTTTCCCTTTTATAGATTCATTGTCATTGTCTATTTTGATGATATATTAGTATGCAATGCTACCTGGGAGGAGCACATCCCACATTTGACACAAATGTTGGAAACATTAAATAAGCACCAACTGCTAGTAAATCTCAAGAAGTGTAAGTTTGTGTAGCAGTCTTTGGTGTATCTAGGGTATGTGATAGGTAGATGAGAGTTGAAGATAGATCCTACCAAGGTGGAGGCCATCATGAAATGTTCGGTGCCTACTAATGTTTCTGAGGTCAGAAGTTTCACTAGGGAAGCACAGTACTTGAGGAAATTAACAGCCTTGGTTTTAGTAGTAGCAACATTGCTCCATTCCATAGCAAAAAGTTGAAAGAGGTTCTAGTGGTGAAAGACTCAGTAGAGGTCTTTCAAGGAGAATATAAAACTCTATGAGCCTTCCATGCTAGATCAATAAGAGGAACAAGTCCTACCTTATGTGGAGGATTTGGCAATAGATGCTCAGGCAGAGTTGAAAGCAAATATAATGTTAAAGAAGAGGTCCAGAACTACAAGGCATGGGAAACATGACCTTCAGAAAATTGGGTTGAAAGGAAAAATTCCAAGCAAAGCTAAATGGTACACCAAAGAGAAGGTGGAGGAAAATTTCCTCACCTCATTTAGTAGAAGCTTTTGGGGACCAAAAATCCTCCCAAAATGAGGAGGTATGATCCAGATTGGATCATTATATTGTTTTTCATCCATCTAGATGCATTTGGAGTGGAAAAGGTAGAGGAATCATCTCAAAAGACCATTTTTTCCGATGAGACCCACTTTGGCAAAACAGGGTTTGAAACCTTCTAGGAGCATTTTAAGGCATCAAATGATGTTTTTTGGGGGTAAAACTTTATCACTTTAGCTTTTTACCTTTTCATGTTATTCTACAGACAAGGGTCTTTAATATAGTGCAAAAAGAATGGCAATCAGAGTCTGTATGCAAAAATTATGCCACTTGATGGCAACAAGTAGACTAGAAGGCAATCTGGGTACAACACAATGCATAAATACATTGTTGGAGGTGGTACGAAATACTTTTGTAGCGCGCTGTGAAATATTTTTGTAGCACTCTTAAAAACTGCTTTTCATCTTTGGGAAGGAAAAATGACTCACACTTTCTACAGACTTGACTCTCCACCTCTAAACACGTCCACCACACTTAGGAAGGGGCCTCCCTCATCTCCCTTACCGATGGTTACACGCAGGTACTCAACAAAATTGTGACCGCGTCTAGAACAAAGGCTTTGTCCAGCACTCGAATTTCTCAGGTTCTTCATGTTTTCCTCTAAATAAAATGATCTCCTACTACTTTTTACACATCTCGCATCCCCTCATCATATTATTGAGCACACTCAGAACAACATAACATGTCACTTCCTACAAAACCAATATGATGCAACATTGGGATTGGGGTCACTTTAATAAGGATTCCTAACAACCACAACATAGAAATTGATTGTCTACAAATACATAATGCTACAGGCCTTGGGTAACATTGATTCTAGTATGAAACCCAATACGGATACAATTCGAATATAGGGAAATAACATAGAAAAATAAAGTGAACATGCTACACTTTCTTTTATTTATTTCACAGGTATAGGTTCGAGGTAGGAGAAGATCTCCTTCCCTCTCAATCGATACTCTTTTTATATACATCCTTGGAAACTGGTTCACTTCCCCTTCTCTCCAGTTGAGGGAAGTCGAAAAGTCACAACAGAAATGACTCTTCATTTCCTAGACTCTGCAACTTATTGAAATTTTATATTTACATTATTCAAAATCTCATTAAAGGAGATAAATCGACTTTTCCATCTCAACTTGTGGACAATCCACCACATTGTCAATCTGCCCTTCATTTTCACCATGAACTTTGTCTAATGCTCCTGCATCAGACTTCCAAGGAAAGAAAAACCCATGATCTCCTGCTCATAAGGTTCTCTACGAAGCAACCTTCCTTCTATAGGGATAAAACCCTCATCCATGTAGAATCATTCATAGGACGGTCCTTCCAATTCACCAAAAACTCCAGATACTCCTTTCCCCTTGTGTGATTTGCAACTCTGGTGTCTAAAATTCACTAGCCTCCCTACTACTCTCACTTACTATGGTGGAACCTTCATCATCAACTTGATAGGGATATAGATCAGCCACATTGAAGATGGATGAGATGCCTAGGCCCATAGGCAGCTCCAGTTCATAGGCATTTGTAGAAAACATTATGATTATTCAACAAGATCCTATTTTCTTCATTTTGAACTTGTTATACTCCCCTCTTGGGAACCTCTCTTTTCTCAAATGTGTTAAGACCATGTCCCCTACTTCAAATTTTACCTCTCTTCTTCTCAAATATGCCCTTTATTTGTACTTGTAGTTTCTATCCTGTAGATTTTGTTTGACCTCCTCATGTAAGTCACTTATTGTTGCTGCAAAATCCTCCCCATCAACACTCCTCTACTCAAGCTTTCCCAAATCTCTCAGCTCACAAACTCCCCTAGCATGCATTCCATACAAGATCTAAAACTAACTCTTCTCGGTGCTCCTATTAGGTGAATCATTCTATACAAACTCAACTTGATCTAGCATACGATCCCACTACTTCGGATGCTCTCCCACAAGGCTTCTCAATATGTTCTCGAGATTCCTGCTCACAACTTTAGTTTTCCCAATAGGTTCTGGATGATAGGCTGAGCTGAAGTTCAATTTTGTTCGAAGATTCTTCCACAAAGTCCTCCAAAATTGTCTTGTGAACCTAGTGTCCCTATTAGAAATTATACTCTTTGGCAATCCATGCAATTAGATAATCTCATTGAAAAACAAATGATCCACGTGTAGCATCACTAGTCTTGAAACATGGGATAAAGTGATCCGTCTTCATAAAGTTGTCCACAAGTACAAGTATAGAATCCTTACCTTATTGTGTCCTCAGCAAACCCAAAACAAATTCCATACTGACTGATTCCAATGGTCTACTTGGAATGGGTATAGGAGTATACACCCCATCATTTTGACTCCTCCCTTTCACATGTTGATATACTTTCCCCTAACCACACATTTTTGTATATCAGCTCTCATCTTCAGCCAGAAGTAGAAGTGTTCCAGCTTCCAAGTATCTTGTCCACTCCAAAATTCCATACCAATACTCCAGTGTGATTTTCCTGCATCATATTCTCCCTCATTAAACAACAAGGAATACATAACTAACTTTTTTTTAACAATAAACCATCCTGCAATATAAACTCCCTCCATGGGATGCTATCTCTACTCACGGGGTTCCTGCATTCTTTGAAGGCTTCTTAAAAATAGACATCATCCTTGTACAAGTCCTTTAGATAATAAAATACCAAAATCTACACATAGCACTCTTACATAATCAAGCTCCCCCTACTCAAAGCATCAACTACCTTGCTCTCTTGTCCACTTACATGTTTCGGAAAAACATGAAACTTTGTAGGAATTCCACCTGCTTGACATGCTTATGGTTCAACTTAAGATGCTACATTATATCTTGTAATGCAAAAACTTTATAGAATAAAACAAACTCCATGGGCATCAAATAGTGCCTCCAATGCTTCAATGCTTTAACCACTGCATAGAATTCCTTGTCATAAGAGGAGTATTTCTACTTTGAGGCATTCAACTTCTCATTGAAATATGTGATAGGCCCACCTTCTTCACCCAACACAGCTCCAATGGTTGTACCACTAGCATCACATCTGACTTGGAAAAGACAATTTAAGTCATGTATCTTCAACACTGGTTTCTTAGTGATATTTTTCTTCAAGAGTTGGAAACTTTTCTCTATTGTTGTTGTCCAACAAAATGGTTGTCTATCTTTCTTGATTGTCTCAACGATAGGTGCACAAATACCACTAAAATTCTTGATGAACTTCCGATAGAAGCTAAATAAACCATGAAAACTCCTAACTTCAAAAATCTTCTTAGGTGAATTCCAACTCACAATTTCCTCTATTTTCTCTGGATCCATTTTCAATCCATCTTTGGAAATGACAAAGCCTAAGTATACCAACTCAGACCTCATGAAAGTACACTTATTCAGATTAATCAACAATTTCTCTTGTTGCAACCTTTTTAGAACATACCTTACATGCCTAAGGTGTTCTTCCTTTATTTAGCTGAAAATCAAAATATCATCTAAATAATAAAAAAATAAACTTATCGATGAACTCCTCCAAGACCTCGTTCATCAACTGCATGAATATGTTTGGTGCATTTGTCAATCCAAATGGCATGACCAACCATTCATATAGTCCACTATTGGTCTTGAAATTTGTCTTCCACTCATCTCCTTCTCTGATCTGGATCTGATAGTAGCCAATCTTCAAATCAAACTTTGAAAATTAGGTTGCCCCACTCAAATATTCCATCAGATCATCCATTTGTGGCAAGGAAAATTTGTACCTAATTGTAATCTTGTTGAATTCTCTAGAATCTATGCACATCCTCCATTCTCCATCTTTTTTTGGACCAAGTACCTGTAGGAACAATGCATAGACTCAAGCTTTCCCTTGTCAACCCTTTTTCCATAAGTATTTGAAATTGCTTTCTTATCTCTTCATTCTCCTTGGTTGTCATTCGGTAAGAAACTTTGTTCATAAGGCTTTCACCTAGTATCAGGTCTATGTGATGGCTGATACTTCTCTTAGGTGGAAGTTTTCTTGGAAATTCATCTACGACAATATCATTTAACTCATGCAAAATCTCTTGAACCTCACTAGGTAAATCTGTAATTTCAATGTGCAGAAGTATTATCTTTGGCTTGTCGACCACTATATAGTTGACCTCTTATTCCTCCATTTGTTGCAAAAGTTCCTTTCCTTCCAACAACAATTCTTTTGAGCTACATGTCCCAGCTATACTTTCTTCCTCGAATGGTACGAGGGTATACTTGATGCCATCCTTTCCAAACTTATGGGTATTGTTCTCTCCATCATGCACCACTTTCCTATCAAATTTTTAGGATCGTCCCAAAAGAAGGTGGAAAACATCCATTGGAATGATGTCACAAAATACCTTATCCTTATATCAGCCTATCTAGAATCCTACTTTCCTCTGCTCACTTACCAACAATTGGTGACCTTTATACAACCATGATACCTTATATGGTGGTGGATGCTTTAGCCTTTTCAATCCAAGTCTTTCCACCAATTCTATGGAAACTAGATTTTTCAGTGCTCCCACTGTCAATCACCATGTTGCAACATTTTCCTCCGCCTTGCAAACAGTCCTAAAAGAGGCTTTCCTCTATGCTAGTTCAATAGTCTCCTTGAATGGTTTCAACAAGACCTTATTCATCATTAAATATTCTCTCATCTTTGGTGCATTTTCTACCACATGTGCATGTGCTTATGTTTCTTCTAGTTGAGCTACATATGCATCTCTTTGTCCTACTTTCTTAGTATCAAGACAAAAAACAATATGTGACCCAGTTGGCCACATTTATAGCATTAATAGAAAGTATCTCTGCCTCTTCCTCTACCTCTACCTCTCCAGTAAGGTCTTCCTCCTTTGGAGTCACCTTCTTTCTATTATTGTCCTTGTTGTTTTGAATTATTTGCATCATTATTTTGAGTTGAATTCTTCCCTCTTCTAGCTTTCTGCCCTCTTCCTCTAGAAAAACCATGACCTCTACTTGAATTATGCTTCCTCATTATATTCTCTTCTTCCTTCAATGAAAACCGGTATGCTTCTTCCATTATCCTGGGAGAAAGCATGTTGATTTCATCTTGGATTTCTATTGGGCATGGAATCCCCCCCCCCCACAACATGTTTTGGGGCTTAAAGCCCAAGTTTTGAGTATTATTGTTGTAAAGATTCTGCGAATTGCGGGCGCGGAGCGCAAATTGTATGTTAGATTCATAGGGTTGCCCGCCCTAAGTTTTAAATATAGTTTCGACCTACCCATGGTCTGCGGACCATGGGATTGTATAAATGGAGCGAGGCTCTAAGCTGTAAAGATAATTAGAGGTACATGGAAAAATGAATGGAGTCTAGAAGATAGTGAGCATAGAGTAAAGGTCTAAGTGATTTTGGGTCATAGTAGTAGGAAAAGGCTCTGCAGCTGAGTGCATAGAGGCCTAGTAGAGTCCGCAGCTGAGGGCGCGGACCCATATAGCTGATTGTGCACGGCAGAGTCGAGTCTGCAACCAAGGAAGAAGAATAATAAAGAGAAGTTTGATTCCAAATCTTGTGTATCTATTCTTGTGCTATTTCCTGTTTAATTATATTATTTTCTTTATCACGTGCACTTATATGAATGTTGAACACTGTTAAATATAACTAGACACTTACTAATAAGCTAAGTGATCGATTAATATCGGGTTGAGAGTAAGGAATTGGGTAATAACACAGATTGGGCCCCGAGTAGGGCTACGTGAAGTACTGCTAGGTGCGCGTAGCGACGTGCGCGCAAGGTTAAAACACGGACCACTAGAAATCATCAGACATCTCTAGGGTGCAAAAACCTGGTTCTAGCACCCTCCCATACTACTTCGGGTGAGACCTCATTCTATGCTCCGCGGACTATTGCCGAAAGGGCCAGTAGTACCGAGATTTTTTTGTCTAAATCACCTTCAAACCTAGGTCAAGACCCTACAAGCCAACATATGGTTTTGTTGTTGGGACCGAGATCTACATAAGGGATGTCTGATGTCGTGTCATTCGAACCCAAAAAAGAAAGAAATTGAAGGGTGGTTGGACAAGAAGATTCACGAGTTCATGGCGTAGGAAAATAGGAATCCACGAGTATCTAAGGAACAATTGCTAGAGCGCTACTTATATACGAAAATCCACAAAACTTTCTTTGCATCTTTTCCTTCTGAGTTGTATGGGTGGATCGCGAAGCTAGCAGATAGTCAGGGAAGGTGCGGGCTCGATAAACCAATTCTGTGGACCCCGAAATTAGTACGTAGATTATAAGCATTAGAAGATAAGATCGCATGGGTTATGGACCATTGGCTCGATCGAATTATAGGAGGATTTATCACTGAGTTCATGGTAGATATGATCATCAGCTACAATGAGGCAAAACGACGCTTCCTCAAAGGACTGTGAGGTAAGTATATTAAATCTTTGAATACTTGGATTAAGATGCTATTATGTGAAAAGCGGGTTATGCGAATAAATTAATGTTTGAGACTACGCGAAGTGGGAAGATCTACAGAAACGGAAGTAGTGAAGAGTTAGAAACTAGTCCCTTAATTTCACCCTCATGGGAAAGTGAGGAAGAGCTTGCGAAAGTTTATCTAAGAAGCGCGGTTAGTCTGATAAGGCAACGAATTCCATGCTTACCACCTCCACCTACACTGCCACCCGTCTCACTATCTTCACCTCCATCTCCACCCACCCCACCTCCGCCACCACCATAGTTCAGTATGGCGAGCGTGATCAAACTACAAGTATTTAGAGGACTAGGGAATGAAGATCCAGACCAATTCTAGTTCATGGTAAGAGCAGTATGGGAAGCACAAGGAGTCATGGATGACAATATAAAAAAGGATGCGTTGGTAAGCGCGTTGCAGGATCACGCATTAACATGGTACATTAAGCATTCTAATGACCATCCAAACGCAGGAATCGTAGAAATCCAGGCCACGTTGAAGAGGGAATTTAGCAGGCCAGAGTCGGAGACACAATCAATTATCGGGTTTAAGGAGATCGCGATGCTCCCGAGCAAGACCCCCTGGGATTTGGACCAGAGACTGAAGAGTATGATTCGTGAAGCCAAGGTGACTTTAACGGATGAACATCATCGGGCATGGTTTGTAGCATCATTAACACTATATTTAAGGACGACGTTGTCACAACAAAAAATTTCCACACAGGTCGAATCCTTGCAGATGGAAATGAGATTGCATGAGAACCCTATACAAGATCCTGGTCTGGGAGTCCAACAAATCCACGTGCAACTGCAAAATCTGTGTCTGGAAATGTAGAGTTTGAAACAGGATAGGACACCTCAGCTAGAGGCACGTGGGAGGTATCGTGCATAAAATGCAAGGGCCAGGGGCATGACAAGGACCATTGTCCAATGTTCACGAATTACTTGGCGAGAGGAGGGCTGATATTGTTAATACCTGAGGGATGAGAAAAACGAAGTACTACACCTGCATTATGGTGCGCAATTTTTCAGATAGGAGGAAAACACACTACAGATAATTGTCATCTATTCCAGAAGTATACGCAGATGTCCTAGCAATTGTTTTGTAATTTCTACAGGTCGGTAAGCCATGATGAACGCACCTGTAGAAGCTATGAACTAATGATGGATCAAACTCCTGCCTATAGGGTATAGACCGAAATGTGAGCCCTTGACCCAAATGCAGAAATGCCACGCGCTGGATTTCAGGGGCGCGGATGAGCTCGAGGTGGAATGGGACCAGGAAGGGGTCGCAGACAACTAATTTACTACAATTGCAGAGGGCCCAGACACTATGCCCGTGATTGTATGAATCCGACAAGAACATCATGTTTTTACGGTACTCAGTTTGATCATGAGGCAGAAGACTACCCTACCTTGATAGCAAGGCTGAGGGAAAAAGGGGTACTCCAACCTCCCTCAACTCAGAATTTGCAAATGATGAGGTCTGAGCTGCACGAAGAAGACCCGAATGTAAACATAGTGCTCAGAAGCGGTATCACCATTGGAGATGATAAAGGTAAGCAGCCAAAACAAAGTGCATGGGTTCGTAACGCTCCTACAAAGGAACTTGAATTTTATTTGGAACGCGCGAAGGAGACGTTCATGGAAGCTAAGAAGAGCTTCACAGAGGCCTCCACTTTAGTTAGTATGGATCAACTAGAACCAAGGATGGATCCTTCAATGCTCACTACCTTTCTGGAGACCTACATGAAATTGTTGCGCGACAGCAAGGCAGTAAAAGGACTACAGGAACTTATCACTAGGTGCGCGGGGTCAAGAGAACCGCGCGTGGTCTAGAAACTTGGAAAGCTTGCATTGCGCATAGGAAGGGAAATGAGGTTGACTATGCAAATCGGCAAGTATGAAATGGATCAGGTAATCCTGGACCTCGGATCGGACATGAATGTACTGCCGAAACAAACATGGGAATGCATGGGCAGACCCACACTACAATGTTCTCCTATTCAATTGCAAATGGAAAACCAGCAGAAGATCCTCCCCATGGGGAGATTGCAAGGGGTAACGATGGATATTGAAGGTGTGAGCGTGTTGGCTAATTTCGAAGTGATAGAGATTGTCGATGACAGCAATCCCTATCCCATGCTACTGGGCATAGACTAGGCCACTAATATGAACAGAGTCATAAATATAAAGAAGCTTAAAATGATATTTGAGAAAAAAGTCACTACGCATAGTAGTACCACTAGATCTGGCTGAAGGAGTACGATACACTAAAATGGTACGCGACGATGATAGTGATGACAATCTCGATTACATCTACAAGATAACCATGCAAGAACAGGATTGGGTGAACCAAACTGCAGATGGTAGGATTTTGTGGGAGCACGAAAGCTCTTGCACTTTGGATTCAGACGAAGAAAGAGAGCGATGGCAGAATCGGCTGCATGAAGTAACAATGCTTAATTGGAACATGATGATAAGATACGTAATCATAGAGATAAGGGATTTGCCTAGGTATGATGGGTTGAAAATGGTAGATGACTTTCTAAAAAAAATTGACAAGGAAGTACCGGAACAGCAGCGTTTTGACGCTCTGAAATGGGCACTACGCGCTATGCCCGCAAGATGGTGGGGTACGCACTAGCAGAGTTTCAAGGATTGGCATGAATGCAAAAGGACGATGTGCCTATGATTTGGAAAACCCCAGCTACGAATGAGATCCATTTATGAGGGGAAAAATAATGTACGCGCCCACTTTTCCCGATGGGTACAGACATATGACATGCAGCCCGCCCAAGCGCACACCACTCCTAGGATAAAGAATCGAAACACAACACAGCAACAAGAAAAGAAAAGCACGCCAAAGTTTATCCATAGAGAAGCATTCAACAAGATGTGTGAAGTGTTAAATAAGGTTCAGCAAGTGAGACGCACTGGCTGGGCCCTGCACACACCAATGGTTCGATGGGCCTATAGGAACATATGCAAAACCCTGACCTCGAAAACAATTCCAAGGAGGTGGAATGAAGTAAGCACCGTAATCTCTGAGGAGCATGCGGAGATGAATCCACATGTAATAGCACCTGCAGGTGTGACAGTGTGCGAAGCCCAAGACGAAGAAATCACACAGCTACGCAAAGTTGAACACATAACACCTCAGGAAGCCATTCGGCAAGGGAACCTTCGACTTCACGAACTTGAAAAGGACCAGGTATGGCTAAGGAAGAAAAGTGTTTTGATGGATGCAGAGGTCAAGAGGCTGGAAAACGAGATCAAGTGAGCATGTCTCATCGATAAACCAAGGATGGAAAGGCAAGGTTCGGATAATCATACTAATAAATTAGAAGACTATCATCGAGAATCAATTAGTCTGTTTCCATGGCTAGGACAGCATATCACCAAACGCAGTAACCAGGGGAGTGTACTACATACAGTAGAGCGTGGCACCGACTGCCACGAGGAAAAATGAGGATTTTCCACGGATTATATGGGGGGGCGAGATGGAGCCTCGCACGGGTGGTGCGACCACCTGACTAACCGTTAGAATAATAGCCTTAGCACTCCATGCACCTAAAAGGGAGTGCGGGACAATAAATTATTCTTCATGGGAGCTGTGCGCTCCGACAGGTGCGTGCAGAACAGCCTGTCATAAGGTTCGCGCCCGCGCAAGGGGGAATGCGCTGCCGTGCGGATAGGTTGGGAAGTAACTGTTGGTGTCATTGTTCATGACAGGATGTCCAATTTGAGGCCAAATGGAGTGGGCGGTGAGCATTTAAGATAGGAGTTATGGGAAAGATTTCAAAAAATCTGCTGCCAAGAAAGCATTGATGGCCCGAAATTGGGGGGAACGGTCGAATTTGAATTCAAAAGATGTTATAAAACTCGAAAGGCTAGCTAGAAGAAAACACTTGGTCAATTGAGATTTGAACAATTGAACAGAGTGTTAGCCTCCTCCTGCAGCAGGTTACACATATTTCATGATTGGCATTTTTACATGCCAAATATATCATACTTTGCATGCTGCAATGTTCCATATTTGCTTAATAGTCTCCAAGCGAAGAAGGCTACTCTGAGTTCATATTGCCTTCCAAATTTTTGAGAAAGTTATCCCGGTATCGCCAAGTTTCAGTTAAAGGGAGGTCCAAACAGCTTAATCTTGGTCTCCCTAGGTTTAAATTTCCTGTTTTAGAATATAGAGAATGTAAATTTGTCCAAACAACTTAATCTTGGCAGATTCTTAGATAGGTAGAGAAGCAGAGGAGTCCAACAGTTTAATCTGGGCCCTCAGATGAAATAAGGGTAGTCTGTAGATAGGAAAGCATGAAAAGAAAAAATAGAATGATGGGTCTACAAGTCTAAGTGCATCCAAATCAAAAGAAGAAAAAATGTTAGGTAAGTAGGTTGGGTAGGTAGTTTTGGGGTTGCTGAATCCTAATTGTTGATCAATTCTAGATTTCCAGGTGTCATCTTTACTCAGGACACAATCAGCATGCAGTTCTATGCGAGAAGATCAAAAACAGGTATAACTAACTCCCTTTCTCCATTTTCCCCCCAATCATTAACAAACTTCCCCAAAAGAGGTCAAGATCTGCTTGATACCTCTTAAGTTTCATCATTTTCATAGCATTAGCTTGGGTAAAGATATGCTTTACTCAAAAATGTTCCATACTCTCTCAGAAGAATGGTTCTATCCCCTTGTAACAGCCTAAGGTCTCCTGAACTTAGCGCTTCCTCACCATCTCCATAGTAACCACTGAAATTATTATTTAGCTCCCTATATGTTCCCATCCCCCTACTAATATTATGTAAATCATCCCCTATGTAAATATCCCTCCCCCTGGTTGAAAAATAACCATAAGTACCCCGGGAATTACTCAGTTTACCTGAAACTTAACAAGAACCCTCATGTTGCCCCTTCAAACCATCTTCCAAATACAATGGACTCCTTCCAGAGTATAAAATCCCTATGAGGTGATCGGACCACTTCCGAAGCCTCAAACGCCTTTCGCACCAACTAACTTACTCCTTCCGACCGCAGCAAATCCCTTGCTGACTTCCTTAACAGTTCGCAGACCATAGAAAGCCAGATCGCATCGCAAGATCGCAGTATCCTCTCCATGCAAGTTATGACGCATCCGTCACCGCCCGACGTGATATCGCGATATCGGTGATCGGCGGTCGCAAGCGCCAAATATCCAAATGAAACACCCTTCCGCTCCCCGCCGATGCGATATTGCGATCGCATCAGAGAAGTTCATCGCATCGCCTTCATTATTAGCACCTCGCCATGTCACTTCTGTGCCAGGGACCCACCGCAGGCTGACGTCATCCACCGTACTACTGACGTCAGCAGCCAGAAAGCCGAAAATTTGCCCATCGCTATGGGAAATAGGCCATTTCAGGGAATCTTTTGGGAATATTTTGATTCCTTGGCCCATTGTGCGTCGAAAAAGCCCGAAAATCGCCCGATCGTGCCAAATTGATCCGATTTAAAAACAACAGAAGATCAATGATAGAGTTTAAAGCGTATCAGATCAAATCATCAGGTATCAACCGTGTCAAAGAGTATCAGTAGGTGGCGGAAGCCATCAATGTAGCAGCAAAGAGTATCAGTGAAAATCTTGAGCAGTGGCCCGAAGCAAGAGAACATTTAATACCTTCCAGCAGAGTCAAAGAAAGAGGGTGAAGCCACTCAAAGCCCTCAAATCATAATCATTGCACATTTAACTCGCACCAGAGCAGAACTACAGATCCTGAAGCACAATCATCCCAGCAGCACCGCATCAAGCCTCCAAGGGCCACATTGTAATCTTTTATGATTCAGCTGCCTCTAGCACAGCCAAAAGGTCTCACCTGCATTTAATTCCAGCAACACTTAGATTTTTGAAGAGCTTTTCTAATAGATCTGTTTAGGTCAAATGTAATGAATGTCTTTCCGATATTTTGCTTATATATACCACCCTGAACAATGTAGTGGGGGGTTGGTTGGTTGGTAGGTTGGTTAGTCAGTGAGTCTAAGACATTGCTTAGTCTGCTTCCGAGCAATTTCTCCAAGCAGAGACCCTCACTGTAACTGTCATATTTTCTATAATCAAAGATTGCTGAAAGTGTGGATTTCGAAACTACTTGATGTGTTCATTTGGCCAAGGAGTAATTACGGAATTCCTGTGCTTCTACATGATTCAATAAGTGCTTCTCTCCTCTATTAATTTTCATGTTTTTACCACCATTACGCCTTCTAAATTGCAGGAAAAAAGAATAGCTTGAGATTTGTTTCACTACACCTTAAGTTCAATTTCTGCATTTTTCCATGTTTTCATCAGAAATAGCTATGAGCATGTATACTTAAATGATCTTGTTTACGCTGTTTCTTTCACATATGAATGAATATTTAGGAATTCTTAACTGCTCCTAGATCACCATTCATCCATCTCTCCTCTTTTTCAGTATGATGAAATGATTCTCCTTTGCCTTTCATCTCTGAATTTCATTCCATCCTTTCAGTAGATTGATAATTGTATCCTGTGTGGCTATCTCGCTCCATAATCCCCTTGTGACCAAGAAAATGCAATAGCAAGCCTTAATCCATGACTCCACGCCCAATGGTTCAAAACTTATCACACCTTACCTTGCCTCTTTGTTTGAGATTCCTACCTTCCCTCCAAACACAAGTAAAAAACCCCTGAGCCAAAAGCTAGCCTAAAATCATCAACAAAGTTGAATCATTAAAGAGAGAGCCCTCTCTGATTGCAGGTGGGCTAGAACCTGCAATCCAAAGATTGGTTTGTGGTTACTGTTAGCTACCTATATCAATAGGTTTCATTTTTCATGATTGGCAGGGGAAGTGCCAATATGATCTACTTTGGTGATACAAAGATCTCATATTCTTGTGGAAGAAATATACTTGCATTTGGTTGATGTTGCCCTACTTCTGAATGGGTGATCCAACAGCCTAAGCTAGGTCATACCATCTTTCAATTTTTGTTGTAGATTAGAGAAAGAAATCTGTCCAAATAGTTCAATCTTGGCAGGTAAAGTAGATAGGTAGAGAATGAAGGTTCCCAACTGCTTAATCTGGGGCCTTGGAAGCAATAAGGGTAGTTTTAGATAGAAAATCAAAAGAAAAAAGCCAAAGGAAAAGAAAAGGCACAAAAGGGTTTGAAAATCTAAGTGCACCCTCCTTGGAGTAACAAAAATGCTAGGAAATTGAGTGGGTAGGTAGATGGGGTTGCAGAAAGCATGGTTTATGGCATTTCACTAGCCTAAAGCAAAGGTAAAAACATGGTGCCAGTGCAGATTTCCTATTTCAGCAGTCTTACAGCAATTTAATGAAGCATGTCTAACTTCCAGATTACCCCCCATCACATTCATGGCTAACATCCCTATGTCACCTATGTTCATGAAAGAAGTCAAAGTCTTTTGTTGGTTCTTGTTTCTTTAAGAGCCACATTTCTGGTGTAAAAATTCTTTTCATTTTGATCTACTTCCTAAAAACTAAGTTGATTTCATATAATAGCTTAGTATTTTACCCCCCTCATCCACCTTTTTTCACTCATATTAACTACTAATCTATCACTATTTAACTCCTTATACCCCCTATTCCCCCTATTACTATGTAAATTTGGCAAAAAACCCAAAATATCTATATATCCCGTTCCCCGAGCATTATAGCTCTATGTATCGTTTTGAATGTTTTCAAATGCTAAAACATTGAGCGCGACCCAAAGAGTGCTAGAAAATTAACCTTGGGATTAATTCGGGATTTGCTTGGATTAATAACCTAAACCCTCTTTGTAAATAAACCTGTGTAAAATCCCATTGTAACCCGTAACTCTGCAAAAAACCATAAAAACCCACTTTTTATAATGTTCCGTCGGGCACACATTTCAGAGAATAATCATATTTTATTTGTCCGCGCATTCCGTATTGTCCTTGCACCTCATCAACCCGTCGACTGTCGGATCTGGGCTTTCCCATTCGACGGCCCACATTCATATCGGACGGGCCCCGATCACCGAACTTTACCGCCCGAGAAACTGTCAGAGGGTGACATCAGGCCTCTGCCACGTGTCACCCCCATATTCTCTCGAGCCGCCCTTTGACAATACCGTGACCGTATCCAGAGCGGTCCAAGAAAACCACTTACCGCCTGTGCTTCACCACCTGCCCACGTCACTGCTACGTCACGCCCACGTCAGTTCGACTCGGCGCCCTATCAGCACCCCCGCCTGCCAGCGCTCCTACGTGTCTGCCACCTATGCAATCCCCGTGGACCACTCACAGGCTGCCACGTCACTCGATGACGTCATGCTGACGTCACCCGACCCTGACCCCACCTGATGACGTCATGCTGACGTCATCCAAAAAAAGTGCCAATAACCCAAAAAGTCCATTTTTTAGCCAAAATATGGTGTTTTTTCTCACTTTTACTAAAAATACTTTTGCTCACCTCTGCATGCAAATTACGACCATCTGTTGCCAACCTGCAGAAATCGACCCGAAGACCGTTGGCGCCTTCAACCCACCTGCATTTGTGATCACTACCGGCAATTCACCAGGTATTTATCCAAAGCATCCCCTCCGCGCTTGGTTGTGTCCATAATTCTCCAAAACTGAATTAAAAAGAGTGAGGAACCTTGTATTTACCAGCAAATCCCCAGTGACTAGCATTCGTTTTCAGTTGTAAGGTCGAAATTCACCTGTTGAGCCCACATTTAGTCACATTTTCCTAAATTCACAGTCTGTCCGTGCATTCGTGGACTTAAAACCTGAGCTACACTAATTCACTGGGAAAACAGTGCTACTAGTCCCTGCATTTGCTCAATTAACTCCCTTTTGAGCATTTTACACTATTATCACCACCGTTTACCCCATTTTCCCTTACAATTTGCCCTAATTTTGCAAAGATACTCCTCTATGTTGTTCTGCCCACTGAAACTAGTTCTAGTACAAGTCATAAGTACTGCTTAACCATGGAAACACCAGTAGCCCTGAATATTCAACCTCTCAATGCCCCACACAGAGAGCTATAGTGGAAGGCCCTGGGTGATAGAGATTACCAGATGTTAGACTCATCTTCCATGACCTCCAAATTTAATATTCACCTGCAGAATGAGTTAAAAGCCCAATATCTCAGTGGAGCTGATATCTTAGGGATTTGGGACTCCAACCTGCCCATTTACAATCTCCCTCAAGTCAATTTCCTCCTAGACTTGATAAATCAATGCCGTTCCAGCTATGATCCATGTCAAAGAGCTGTTCTCAGCCCCTCAGGCTCAGTATTGTTCCATATCACCCCTGAGGCCATTAATGAGATGCTACGCTTTCACACTACAAAGCCCCTAACTCCTCTCTCCATCAATGACTTGCTAAAGAAAGGGGGCAAGCTGTCCAGTGCTCAGATCATGAAGATTAATCAATTATTTGTTCAACCAAAATTTGAAGCTGTGAGTAGAACCCTTCCTATAGCATATCAATATCTCAATGAGTTGGGCAAAATGCTAGTGGATTTGATTAGTTACATCCTAGGTTATGGGACATATGAGGATGTTGATGAAACCATTATGGCCATGCTGTCCATATTCTCCCCTAGAATGCCTCCCGTTGTGCACTATGATTTTGCTACATACATTGCCAATAAGATTCATGAACAATTGATGAATCTAGAAAGGGAAAAGGTGTTTAAATACACTAGGTACATCTATCACTTGTTCTTATTTTATCAGCCCGATGCTTTCCCTGTTCCTCTCAAGAAGCTAAATGCCCAGGGAAACCCACGGTAGTGTTTTGGTCTTCAGTCTTTCATCATGTATCTTTTTCACCTTACACCTACTGTGAATTCATAGACTTTTTTATCCATCCAGCTATGACCTTGTTATTGGGTGTCCCTCCTCCCAGATTGACATATGAGATGCAAAGGATTCTTCACCTCTCAAAGGCCTACAGCATTGGTGATTGGTACTTTTACCAACACCATACAGTAATCAGAATATATGGCTGTGATTTGAACCCTTATAGGCTGCCAAGATATGTCCCTATGAGACTTTTTTCCTTAGAGTATTTTAGGCAGTTTGGAAATGCAGACTTTGTCCATTTCCATAGTAAAAACAAAAAGGTGCAACTAAAAGTAAGGAACTAGCTAGGCCCTTTTCTATACAACAAAAGGGAGGAAGGATGGAAGGAAGCAAATTTGATCCTAGAGACCCTCAAACTGCAAACCAGTTTCCAATGGGTACCTTATGACCCTAATCATTTCATTTCCCTCAGGAGAGTAAAATACAAATTGGGTGGCTATGCTCACGTGAGACTGCCTCATATTGAGAAATATGCCAATTCATTAAGCTGGAAAGAGGGCACTCTAGAAGAGCAAATGACTAGAGAGCAAATGCTACAAAGAGAAGCAAAGAATATTGAGAAAGAGGCTGACTTGGAAACTTGTGGGAAGGTTTCCTCTTCCTATCAAAGGCAACTTCGAGCAGCTGCCTCATCCTCTACAGCCCAGCAGCAAGCAGTCAGAACTGCTCAATAGGAATCAAGCAAGGATAAAGGGAAGCAGATGGAGCAGGAACAACCACCCCCTATAACAGAACGACAAGCAGAAAAGCAGGTAGAACAGCAAGAAAAAGGGCAAAAAGAGGGACAACCAATACAACAAGAACAAACAGCTGAAGCCCCAATATCCACTGAGCAACAGGCTCAAGAGAATATGCCTCCTAGGCAAGAAAAGGCAGTGGAGGCCTTAGTACTGCAAACTCCACAAAAAGAAGAAAAGGGAAAGAAGAGGGATAGAGAGCAGGAGACTCCCCTCACCACATCCACAAATCAAGGAGAGAAAAGGAAGAGATTGAATCCCCTCTCCAAGGAAGAAATGCCTATTGGGCAATCATTGGGCATGGGCCCACCGAGCATGGAGGCATCTGCCAGTTCCTTTCAGCAGGAACAAGAAAGAACCCTTGGAGGAGAGGTCAGCTCCTCAAGTCAGCAAAAGAGAGCTGAGACAGGCATCAAGCAACAATTCATCGACATTAAAAGGAGAAATGAGCCACTCAGGCTCCAGATCTACAACCAGTTGCCTAAGATGGCCCCTACCAATCCAGCAGAGGCTTATGTCAGCCTACGACATAACAGAAGGGAAAATGACCATGAGTCATTTCATACCAACCATGTTGCAGCCACAGTCAGCTGTAGACTATATAAGAACCAGCCTTGAGGTTCTTGCCAAGGACATCCACCCTATGGACCAAATAGAACTTCACAAGCAAACGGGTGAGATGGTATATTCAACACTGGCAGATAAAACCTTATTGGCAAATAGGTTGGAAAACAGCCTGAAAAATACAGCTGCCCAACTTGAGTTGGAGAAGGCATCCTCTCAGGCCAAAGACAACAGGATCAGGTATTTGGAGGATATAATCATAGAGCTTGGGCATGACCCAAAGGATCCAAAAGCTATACAAACGCTGCTGAAAATAAGAGATGCAGACCTTGTATCTCTAAGAAAGATGATCAAAATCCCGGCAACCCTTCACCCTCAAACAGAAGAGGTTGCCCAGCAAAGACAAGACCAGGATGTAGCAACATTGCTGGTAGGACTGCACAAGCAGCTAGTGCAAACAGAAGGGAAGCTGGAAGAGACAGAGGCTGCACTGCAGGAAGCCCTACAGCAGAAAGAAGGAGGTCAAACTTCTCAGCCCCCTCCAGAGATCATAAACCTTGAGGAGCCCCCACAGACTACCGCTCCTCCCACAGGGCAGACAGCTCCATCAACATCAGCACCAGCACCAACCTCAGAGCAGGCTCCGAGCCTTGATA
>APFE030880193.1:164701-197728 GCA_000404065.3 Pinus taeda
GTAGACAGAACAAGATTTCCAATGAGCCATCTTGCACCTGATTTGGACCAGTGGAACCCACTCAAAAGTTGCTGCAAAGGGCGCGGCAGTGAGAGCCAGGGGGCGCGGCAGTGAGAGCCAGCTTTGCCAAAATTGACCTTTTTTGGTCAAAAAACACTGTTTTGACTATGGTTGACTATTTTTACTTGTAGATGATGGATAAATGTAATATTTTCATGGCACTTTGATAGATTTTATCTCTCTTTACCCTTCTAGAAGCTTCCTTGATGTAAAAAAGTGAATAATTAATGCATGAATCAGTTAGCTAAGTAATAGAGGCAAGTTGTTGAGCTGCCTATTATCTAGTGCTTAGTTTGGAATTAGTTCAAACTGCTCCTAGAAGGATGAGCTCGACCCCTAGAGGCAAGGGAAGAGGTTAGCTTGCCTATATTATGTGTTTTCTTAGTCATTTTGAGAGGTTGGAAGGTTGGACTCTTGTGGGAGAAAGCTTTATTGTATATTGTACATCTATCTCTGCAATTTAAAGAAGAAGAAGGCCAGGGTTTTGCAGACATCCTTGTGGATTCTTGTGGATTGTTGTGTTGATGGTGTGTTCTCTACATGTTCTTGTAAGTCTATTTATGTATTCCACATCTCTCTTTAGCTTCTATTTGGACAGATGAAGTGGTAAAGTTTGAATTCATGCTTTGACATGCTCAGCCTTTTAGTTTGTTCAAAATTTATGTTTTCTACTGTCTAGAGAGGATTCAAATGGTTGTTTGCCCTCTTTAGCTCCTTCTCTATCATCCCTGATCATCCATCTCAGATTAAGGCATCAGCGCTCACTCCTACCTTGCCCCAAAGATCCCCCTGCAAAAACTGTGCTCAATCCCCGCACCCTGAATTGCACTCCCTCCAATTGCCACCAAAAAACCAAAAATCTTTAAATCAACCCCCTTTATCAATTTACTAGCCTAAAATCTTGATTCCTAATTGGTCAGCTTATCATATTGAAAGATCTACCGAATCTGACCCGAGAGAGCCTTCTCATACCTCGTAGGGCTAGCTACGAGGTGAAATGGTTTGTAGCCTTGAGAGTTTGTCTATCTCAGCCTAGGTGAATTCCAAGCGCTAACACTTAGCACCAAACTCAATAGTTTAACTTTTGGCGCCTCGTCCATAAGTGTTGATCTTTCTACTATAGCTTCTTCCTCCAATCCATTGTCATCTCTAGCCTTAGGGTCACGCTGCCTGTTGATCTCCATGGCTTCTAAACAAGCTTGCAATCTCTGTATCTCCTCTTGGATTTCTACATTAGCTACAAGCGTTCCTCCACAACCTCGTGCTCTTCTAGCTTGCATTTCCATCCCCCTTTACCATAGGCAACACCACCAATATCAAATGCATCTCTGTCAAAAATGTAACTCTACTTCAAACCTGCTCTGATACCAAAAATTGATGGTAGCCAGCAGACTGGAAAACAATATGTGTAACAACCCTGGGTTAAAAGTTCATGTAATAAAGTTAATAAAGGAAAAATAACACCAAGTTCATGCGACACTTATTCCATGCTAAATGTTGGGAAAAATATCCTAGTGGGCATCACTTGTTATGTTTATGGATAAGGGAAATTGGAAAAGGAAATGGAAAAGGAAAAGGCTTTGGAAAGGCAAAGAAACATTAATTGGCATAGGAAATTAGGAGAAAAGGGAGGTGAAAGGTCAAAGATTGCATGTGAGGAGTAAATAGAAGGAAAATAGAGGGAAAATGAAAAAATTAGAGGCATCAATAATAAAAAGACATTAGAGTATCATTTTGTTGTTTTTTTTTTAGTTTAGTTAGTTAGTCTCACAGAGGAAAAGAGCACCAAGAGGATAAGGAAAGAAAGGAAAGCAAAGGAAGTACAAGGAAGGAAAATGAAGCAAGGATCAAGCAAGGAAAGGCTAGATCAGGAAGCTTCACCATGAATTCTTGCAGGTAATAGATTGTATGTATGGTTTCCTAACTAATTTTGGCATACATGGCATATGCATGTGTTTATTTTGTTTCATTGTTTTCATTCACATGGATTTTGTCGGGTTTTGATAATGGTTTTTAACCTTACCTTTCCATTTCTGAATAGCCATGTTGTGATTTGATTCTTTCTTGGTTGAGCCTTAGATTGTGAGAAGGTTTTGAATCCGAGTGAGGTGGTGTCAGGAAAATCCCAATGGTTGGGGGTGGAGATGGTTTTCTCTAGGAAGCCCTTAATAAGTGGGTGGAGATAGGAAAATTCCTCAAGGGATGGTGAATAAATTCTGAGGCATCCAAGCTCAGTTTAGTTTTGTGATCTCACGACCGGTTTAACTGAGATCACGGTATGGGGAGGGTGGAGGTGGTTTAACCTATGGATTCCCTTGGTTGTTTATGGATTTATTTATCCCATGGGATCCCATATTCATGCTTGGAATATGGCACGAGGGTGATTGGTTGAAAGAAATATTTGGTTCAGCCCAATCTATGGTTGAGTGGTACGTGGAAGTCCTTGACTTGGTTGGATTTTTCATATTGTTAATAAGAGGTAAATTCCTCTTGCTTTTGATGAGTAAATGTAATTATTATTATGTGGCTTTAATGGATGTTATCTCATTGTTATTTGTATGGTTAAATGTTGTTTATAAGCTTGGTTAATTGACAGATCTAAGTATGGTTCTTAACACATTTCCATTAATGAATGCATGGTTAATGAATGCGTGACCTAAATTGGTGTTATGACAATTATTGTAAGAAGGAATTGGCCCTTCTTATGTAACTTCAGATAATTTTTCATATCCTTATGTCCAAATATTCATTCATGACCTGCAGGTTGCATGTTTAGCATGTGTTTGACAGAATGTCAGTCCTGGTTGGGAGGAGTCAACTCAAGTCCTGGTTCAAGTTTTGGTTTATAATATTTATTCTATGTCATTTTTCATCTCTGGAATTTTCACTGAGTTTTGGGCAGAGGCCTGAGTCTTATCCCTGAAAAAAGTGGCTTATAATTCGGGGTCGCTAACATAGAACTGACCCAAAAAGTCCACATTCACATGGAGGAAGGCTTATCAATGTGACTGGAGGGCTACAGTCATTTGCATGCTTTGGAAAGGGAGCGACTAGGGATCTAGCTCAGTGAAAAAGAGAGTTATCTGAGGGGATGGACAACTGGAGGGCTTGGGTTTCCCCTAAAAGTATTCTAGCACCTGAGGGAAGTTAGTAAGGTCTTAAGTTGTCGAATCCATTTCCTTAAGTGCATATAGGAGGTTGAGTCTTATCATAGTGACCCTTAGCTCATGTTTACCCTGAGCAAGCCTGTGAAAGCATGTAAATGTGGGAGGAAGCAGTACAGGGTAGTATTAGATTAAGTTTCTCTCTCTTTGGGTAATATTTGATACCACAGGGTGGCATCAGAGCAAGTTACGCTCTCTTTTGGTCAAGTTTGATATTATCATGGTTATGATTTTCATGCATGGGGTCATGGTGTATAGTTGGTATGGTCATGCATGATGTTGATATATTGATGAGATTATGATTATATAGTATCACGCTAATGTGGATTGATCTTGAAGATGAGATAAGCCTCCCCTAAACATCAATAAGGTATGGTTTTTTATTTTGGTATCTATTTGGTTTATCTGACATGGCCTACTTGTAGGAAGACGAGAATCAGAGATGATGAGAAAAATTGTAGACTACAGTTCCTATGACTCTCCCTACATATTAATTGGGCAATAAGATGGACAACATTCTCTAGGTATAGCAGATACATTGAGGAGTTTGAGGGAAGAGATCAGAAGTTGCAAAGCGAATAATGATAGGTTGTTTGAGGTTCAAGAAAGACTTGCAAGGGCTCAGGAGAAGCAAGTAGAGGTCAATGCAGTGATTCTTCAGATCTTGTCAGAATTGTAGAGATGGGGGCAGTTGAGGATCAATCAATAGTAGGAAGAGAAAACTAATGGAGCCTATGGTAGCAAGTCTCGGCCTAGATACAAGTTGGATGAAGGGGATATAGTTAGAGGTGGCATATCACTATATACACCTGACAGTAGGACTATGGGCATCATTCTAGTTCCTCATCCCAGAGACATCGTCATAGTTATCACCATCATCATCCTTATAAGAGGGGTGAGTACTGACATGAGGACTTCAAGAAATTCAAGAGCCTACATTTGATGGAGAAATGAAGAAGTCAGAAGATGCAGAGGCATGGCTGCTTGGGATGAATAAATTCTCCATATTGCACACTATTCAGAGAACATGAAATCCAATATAGCCACCTTCAGTCTCAAAGGGAAAGCAAATATTTTCTAGGAAGATGTGAAGAATGTAAAGGGAATTCAGGAAGAAAAATTGATTTGGGATTAGTTTGAGAGACACTTTAAGAAGAAGTACGTGTCTGAGAGGTACTATGATGATATGGCTAAGGCGTTTTATGAGCTACAAATGGGTTCTATGACAGATGATGAGTATACTAGTAGGTTCCTAGAGCTATTGAGGTATGTGCCTTATCTCAAGGATGAGAAGGCTAAGATCCATATATTCATTAGTAGGCTTCTAGCAACATATAGAGACTGGATTGAGTTTAATGAGCCTAGATCATTGAAGGAAGCCATTAAGAAGCTAAAGCATTGTTATGAGCAGTTAAAGCACAAATTTGAACTTGAGCGTGACTTGAAAGGGAATGAGAAAATTAAAGGGAAATTGTCACTTCTCTAGTCAATTTAACGTCTTAAATTGCTCTACATAAATTATCAATTCGGGTATCGTAAACTGATGAAGTGTAGTGCACTATATGTGCTTAGTTAACCTTTTTCTTACTTCGTTGTTTTATATTTTATGTTGTTTTTGGGGGTTTTGTTTCTTATGCTTAAGGAAATTAATCTAAGAAAGAAAAGTTATGCTTCTAGATGAAATCTCTAAATGTTAATGGACAACTAAATCTAATGACTTTTAATGTTAAAATCTAATTTCTAAAGAAGGGAGAAAAGGAAATGAACATTAGATAAAAACAAATCAAAACCTTGAATAGTTAGATTAATTTAGGTCGGCAAAATGTCTATGAAATAAAAACAAAAATGATAATGCTAGTTTAGAACAATAAAAAAACAACTATGATCTACTGCAGGCTCAAATACCATTGGGAACATTCAATATAGGAAGATGTCGAAATCATCTTCTTGAAATGACTTAAGCAATTGAGTATACAATAGATATGATCTTAAGAAAGCATGGAAATGAACCTATCGCTGCTGCGTGGACAAACACCCAAATTCGAAAATGGTAGAGACGCCTTCTTGAGACGATTTAGCGAGCATAGGAAACACAGTCAGTTATGCTAATTTGAAATGGAAAGCAAATACAAAACATGTAAAGGAAAACTAATCTACTGTGTGCTCTAATGCTCCAAGCACCAATTGGAAAATAGGAGGACTACTTTCTTGGACTATTTTGCTAAGCATAGATTACACAGTTAGATATGCTAATTTGAAACGGAAAGCAAATACAAAACATGTAAAGAAAAACTAATCTATTGTGTGCTCTAATGCTCCAAGCACCAATTGGAAAATAGGAAGACTACTTTCTTGGACTATTTTTCTAAGCATAGATTACACAGTTAGATAAATCTACAATCAACTAGTTGAACACGCTTGCATGAATGGAAAATCTAAACTATTAAACTTGAAAACAATCATAAAAATAAAATGACATACTTGAATTAAATCAAAGCAAAATTACAAGATAAAATCTACTCTACCTTACATTCTAATATGCTCCATGACATCTCCCACTTCACATCTCCTTCCATGTTGGGAACCTCAAATCTTTATTCAAATTCTTCAAAATTACAAAGTACAAAGTAATGACAAGTTGAGCTAAGAAAGTTAACAAAGCTTCCAAATAAAGGAGAGAGATCTCCTATTTATACAAAAAGATGAGAAGTTATCTCATTAATGAGAGTCCATGAATCTTTCCCTATATCTCTAGAGTTATAATCAAAATAGGAAATGATAAGACACATGTCTTTTTAGAGTTTCAATATAAATAGAAAATATGACACATATCCTCATGATCCCATTATCTTCTCCACTCAAATTCGAATTTGGCCTTAGGATGCCACATAAAGGTCTTCTAGAAGCTTCCTTTTGACCTACACATGTCAACAATCTCATCCCACTTGTTAGGTATAAGCATATGTACATTATTTTTTAATTTTTAACCACAAATTCACTTAAAAATGTTAAGAATTAATCAATTTTGGAAAAATATAAATGTGACCCAATAATGATGAAAGTTAGATTAATGTAGTGACATGGTAGTGAAATGAAGATGAAGTGGAGATGATATAATGGACATGGTAGTGAAAGTGTAATGGAAGTAAATGACAATTTCAAGACCCAACATACCCCCCAACTGAAGCTATTGCATGTCCTTATGCAATATGTATTACATTAATTCTTTTGATCCTTGAGCTTTGGCTAAACTTTGCATGATATCATTTGATAACTTCATACTTCTGCAAAGTGTTTTACTTGAATTGCAACATGGTTGGTTCTTGTGTTACAACCATATTTTATTGTTGCATTCAATTTTGATCTTTGAACTTTGCATAATGATAATTTGATTATTGTTGCAAAGTATATCTTTATTGGATTGCATCATGGTTGGTTCTTGTGTGACAACCATGATTGTGTTTGTATCCAATTATCCTTTAAGCACTTTTTAAAAGTCATTGTATGCTCATAATAATAATGTAATAGTTAATATATTTTAGAAGTACGTGGGCTTTTGAATATGATATGAACATGGAAAGATATGAATATGAATTTATTTCCCCCCCCCCCCCCCCCAACTAATGGTATGGGAAATTTTATGAAATGAGAAAGAGAAATGTTTTTCCAACAATTATCATTCTAGCTTTTTATGGAATTCTATGGTAAAAAGTTAGAAAATGATGTACCTTAACTTACCCTTTGGAAATGGATGAGTTGTACGTGTGGTGGCTACAAAATTTTGATCATAATCTTCTTCAAGTGGCTAGACAAAAAGAGTCATGGATAAAAGAGTCAAGATGACCTTTTATTTCTTCTACTAAAACATGCTGAATCTATTGTTGAATGGTGTTGATATGTTGCAGCTACATATCTTTATATCTGCTCCAAAATGCTGAAAATAATAATCTTCATGTCTTTAAAACTCATTGGCACAATTCTTGCTATGTGAATAGATGTTCTGATGTCGAACATAGCAATAAATTGTTGACTTAGTGACCATTAATAGATGCCACTAGTCAACACGAGAACTCTCACCATTGATGACAATGAGAGTCAAGATGCCCAAACACATCTTGCTATGTACGAATAAATTTGCCAATGTTGAGTCACCTAGAAGATCTAATTAACAAGGGACATTAATGTATTCCCATTGTTCTTCGGCATGAGAACTTGCCATTAAGGAATGCAAGCCTCAAGGTGTTTTTGCAAGGAATTTAGATTCAAAGGACTAGGAACTCAATAATTTGCATTGAAGCAGGGTTTATTTGCGAAATGAAAATGATAGGAAAGGGAAAATGAAAATGGAAGATGGCAATGGACAATAAGCATGTACCTGAGCCTCTTGCTTTTATTTGTGGGTTAGGAGTGGACAAAAAGTAATGGAAAGTGTATGTGAATGTAATTGGAAAATATGAAGGGAAATGAGGTGAATGGTTTATTATGAAGTATGGATGTAATGGAGACAATAGTACCTAAAAGTTTTGCAAGTGCTTGGATCTGATTTTGCATTAGCATGTGCTCATGCATTGATGTTTCTTCTTTGTTGTTGATAATCCTCTTATGAAACAAATTGGTCTCTAAGAGAGACACTATTCACTTGTAGTCATCTGTCCTTCCTCCTAGAACCTACAAAAAAACTAATACTTCTTCTGCAATTGAATGTAAGACTATCAAAAGAGAGAGGTAATCAATCTCTCTAGTTATGATATTTACACACAAAACTAAGAATTCGTACTAATGAAACAAGTTCATGAAGAAAAACCAAAAGAATTTATACCTGCTTCGAAATTAGTGCCTCAAGTCAACTGTTATATATTTTGAGCAATTTCTTCATTATTGACTGTTTCAAACTCTAATGATGGATTTCTCATTGTGTATATCTCATCGATATCTTTCCAACGACATTTGAATTGTCGAAATCTGATTTCATATGAGAAAGTTAGATTGATTTGAACAATGAGGCTTCTCAGCTGCAGAATTGATGTTTAGCTGCGGAATGGCTTTCTAGCTACAGAACATGCACAGTTTCTGTAAATAAAAATCTTGAACAGAAAGTTAGCTATGCATTTTTCATCATCAATCCAAAATTAATCAACACCTTCTAGAAAAGTTAGCAAATAATCTACTTATTTCATTGATTCATTTTTATTTTTTTGACCTGTGAACATTTTGTTTTGTTTTTCATTTTGCTCCCTGAAGTCAGGAAGAACATGTGGCGACCGCCCATTTGATCCAGCTAAAGCTAGTATGGCATCTACCTTCGTAAAATGGATATCATTAAAAACATGAGCTTTCCCAGCATAGAATATTGTCAACTGGCGACTGATGTTATACATTTCGAGCGAGCGGAAATGTTGGACTCTTTGGCAGCTAGTGCACTTGGACCAATCATTCATGAGTCTGAATCGAATTGGATTCTTAGATTTAAAAAAATATCACACCATATGGATTGAATGCCACAGCATGATTAGTCTTTAAATTGAATTTTTCTTCCCGAAGTGTGCCGTGTTCAAACAATGCTCTGTTCATTTAATGAAAATTGTTTTTTTCTCACGCAGTATGCCAAATGGGGCTTCAAAGAACCGGAAAATTCTCCCAAATCGTTACGAAATTCTCAAAACCATTTTTGGGTTATCTAACTAACCATGTTACCGAAAAAACACATGTTTCTATTTTCCTAAATTTGTTTTCATTTGGCTGGAATTTGCATTTAAACTTTGACGTTTTTTCCCTTCTGTGTTTTCTAGCAATGGTGATCAGTGATAAAATTCATTTTTGGAAATTAAAAATGAAATGGTGGTAAAGATTGACTGTGAGTTTTCTACCCAACAATCTAAATAAAATCTCCATGTGCTATTAAACCCATAAACACTGCCAATAAAACAAACTTTTAAACAACTTATCCATACTCGGAAAATCGTAAAACATGCACTAAGATTGGTATTTAATTTGAACTCGACTCTTGCCCAGGTTTGCAAATTCAAACATTTTTCTGTCAACGCAAAAGTTTTCATTCTTCCAACCCCTTCATAACTCCTTCATTGTGGATTACTCATTCACTGCCTCTTGAAGCTCTGCATGCCCATGATTCTCTACATGGTTGATTTTGTTTTAAACGTGGGTCATACTTGCATCCTGCAAACAACAGTTACATTCTTCGTTGCAGGTTGAATTGAAGCTCGAGCCACTTGAATTCGATCAGCCTTTGTTTTACTTTATATTTCGTTCATGGTTTTTGTTGTTTTGCCACAAACTTGGGAATTCAACGAAATACAATGCAGCGAGTAAAAAAAAATGTTCACTGGAAGGTTACGCAAACTTACAGCTTAGAGTTGCCAAAATCAATGTCATCGTTTCGACCTTTATTTAACGATGTGCGTTATGTTTGCCTTGGAGTTTTTCATTAACATGTATACAAATGGTTTATTTGTTTTTTTTTAATGTTTTGTTTTTAAAAATTATATATGTTAGACATTTTTTTTAATTGAAAATATATACATATATATTTCATTTAAACAAAACAATTTATTAATAAAAAAATGCATTTGAATTTTTTATTTTTTTTAAATGATTTGTTATTAAAATTATATATATTATATATATATATATATATATATATATATATATATATATATATATATATATATATATATATTCAAAGATTTAAAAATATACATATATATTTTTATTAACAAAACAATTTATTGAAATTAAAGTTTTTCATTAAATCAAATGAAATGATGAAAATATTTATTTTAATTTTAAACATAAAAAAATTCTTTTTCTGATCCTCCAGATCACACAAAGTGCAGGAGAAGAGCATACTCAAGAAATTATTAGTTTTTTTTTAGATGTAAGAAATAAGGTCTCCTAATTACACTTCCTCGGCAATGGCGCCAAAATGTCTAGTCAATTTAACATCTTAAATTGCTCTACATAAATTATCAATCCGGGTATTGTAAATTGATGAAGTGTAGTGCATTATATGTGCTTAGTTAACTTTTTTCTTACTTTGTTGTTTTATATTTTATGTTGTTTTTGGGGGTTTTGTTTCTTATGCTTAAGGAAATTAATCTAAGAAAGAAAAGTTATGCTTCTAGATGAAATCTCTAAATGTTAATGGACAACTAAATCTAATGACTTTTAATATTAAAATCTAATTTGTAAAGAAGGGAGAAAAGGAAATGAACATTAGATAAAAACAAATCAAAACTTTGAATAGAGATTAATCTAGGTCGGCAAAATGTCTATGAAATAAAAGCAAAAATGATAATGCTAGTTTAAAACAATACAAAAACAACTATGATCTACTGCAAGCTCAAATACCATTGGGAACATTCAATATAGAAAGATGTCAAAATCATCTTCTTGAAATGACTTAAGCAATTGAGTATACAATAGATATGATCTTAAGAAAGCATTGAAATGAATCTATCACTGTTGCATAAACAAACACCCAAATTCAGTCCAACTTGGAAAATGGTAGAGCCACCTTCTTGAGACGATTTAGTGAGCATAGGAAACACAGTCAGTTATGCTAATTTGAAATGGAAAGCAAATACAAAACATGTAAAGGAAAACTAATATATTGTGTGCTTTAATTCTCTAAGCACCAATTGGAAAATAGGAGGATTACTTTCTTGGACTATTTTGCTAAGCATAGTTACACAGTTAGATATGCTAATTTGAAATGGAAAGCAAATATAAAACATGAAAAGGAAAACTAATCTACTGTGTGCTCTAATGCTCCAAGCACCAATTGGAAAATAGGAGGACTACTTTCTTGGACGATTCTGCTAAGCATAGATTACATAGTTAGATAAATCTACAATCAACCAGTTGAACACACTTGCATGAATTAAACGTGCATGAATGGAAAATCTAAACTATTAAACTTGAAAACAACCATAAAAATAAAATGACATACTTGAATGAAATCAAAGCAAAATTACAAAATAAAATCTACTCTACCTTACATTTTAATATGCTCCATGACATCTCCTACTTCACATCTCCTTCCATGTTGGGAACCTCAAAGATTTATTCAAATTCTTCAAAATTACAAAGTACAAAGTAATGACAAGTTGAGCTAACAAAGTTAACAAAGATTCCAAACAAAGGAGAGAGATATCCTATTTATACAAAAAGATGAGAATTTATCTCATTAATGAGAGTCCATGAATCTCTCCCTATACTCTAAAGTTATAATCAAAATAGGAAATGATAAGACACATGTCTTCTTAGAGTTTCAATACAAATAGAAAATGTGACACATATCATCATGATACCATGATCTTCTTCACTCAAATTCGAATTTGGCCTTAGGATGCCACATAGAGGTATTCTAGAAACTTCCTTTTGACCTACACATGTCAACAATCTCATCCCACTTGTTAGGTATAAGCATATGCACATTATTTTCTAATTTTTAACCACAAATTCACTTAAAAATGCTAAAAATTAATCAAGTTTGGAAAAACATAAATGTGACCCAATAATGATGAAAGTGACATGGTAGTGAAATGAAGGTGAAATGGAGGTGATATAATGGACATGATAGTGAAAGTGTAATGGAAGTGAATGACAGTTTCAAGACCCAACACCACCGAAGTGGGGAAGACCTCAAGATTCAGGTGATAAAGAAAATGTGGTTCCTTACAAGAAGTTCAATGCAGTTGAGAAGGGACGTAGGTCACAACCTGGAGAGCAGCAGAACAAAGGTGATGGTAGGGGACCATTACAGTGTTGTATATGTGGCAAAGATAATCGCAAGTTGTACCATGGTGATAGGCCCCATATCTATAGTGCTCAGGAGGTACAAAAAGTTAGGTATGTTGATCATAGAATTCCTTAGAGTTATGTAGTTGTGGACATCAAGCAGGCAAGTCATTAGGCGTCCATTATTGAGATGGAAGGTAAGCTCTATGGTCAAGTTGTTTCTATTTTGATTGATCCTAGATATAATTATAGTTATGCTAATCCTAACTTGGTGGATAAGTGTGGCTTGGTAAAATAAGTGCATATAAAGTCTTGGTTTGTGCAGTTGGCTACAGGTACTAAGAAGAGAGTTCACCATTGGGTAAGAGCTTATGCATTTGAGCTGAATGGTATGCCTATAGCAGCACATCTAAATGTCCTACCACTAGGATCATATAGTATTCTTTTGGGTATGGATTGGTTGTACCTTCACAAGACCAAAGAATATTGTTATGATAAGGCTATTGAGTTCCTGAATGATAATGGGGAAAATTAAATTCTACAAGGAAAGAAGAATCCTACATCAGTGAGGATGGTCACCATTTTGTAGGCCAAGTGCAGTTGCAAGAAAGGATGTGTGATGTTTGCAATCCATATCTCTAGTGACAAGGGTAAGGATGTTGAGGGTGTATAAATCTTCAAGAGGTACCCTATATTACAATAGTTTCAAGATGTGTTTCCAATAGAGATTCCAGAGTTTCCTCCCCACAGGGAAGTGGATTTTTCTATTGAGTTGGTACCAGGGGTAAAACTAGCATCAAAGGAACCTTACAAGATGATCACACCAAAGTTAGTAGAGTTGAAGTTGCAGCTGAAGGAAATGCTTGATAAGGGATACATTATGCCAAGTGTATTTCCTTGGGGTGCACCAGTATTGTTCGTGAAGAAGAAGGATGGTCCTGTTAGGTTCTACATTGATTACAGGCAGTTGAACAAGGTGACAATTAAGAACAGGTACCCATTGCTGAGGATGAATGAATTGTTTAATCAGTTGAAGGTGTTCTCAAAGATTTATTTGGGATAAGGATATCATAAGGTACACCTCAAGGAAGAGGATATCTACAAGACTGATTTGAGGATGGGCGTTATGATTTTGTTATAGTTCCATTCGGTTTGACTAATGCTACAGATACTTTTATGTGCTTGATGAATAGTGTGTTGTGTCCTTATCTAGAAAAGTTTGTGTTATAGCATCATTTATCACCCTTGTATACTTGATGCTCTGAGTCATGGCCTTGGGCAACCCTTTCCCTTCAGACTTGGTCCTTTTACTAAAAAGTATTATTTTAAATTCCATACATGACTCTGCCCTTAAAAAATCACATACACATGCAGGTCCATCTAAACCCAACCTGCGTATATAATTTGAAATAAAAATATATATAAATCCCTATTTTATGGGTGGGGTTTACGAGTTACACCAGAAGCCCACCTACAGGAGACCGTGGCCTAACTGAATCCCAGCTGAAGAAATGGTTTTGGGGTGATATAAATACACCTAATGGGAAGGCCTAAGGGGGAGAGAAAGGTACGATATTTATATTATATCCAATTGGTATCTAATCAAGTCTGATTTATCCTTGTGCCTCCTGCACTCCCAGTTATAGGAAAACCTTGTTTCCTCATAAAGATGTCCATCTCCTTTATATGGCATCTATGTGCATTCATTTGAAAGAGGATTGTTGAGGCTTGGGATGGACAGATCCAGAGGAAGGTTTCGCTTGGAGCCGTGGTCGAATCAGGTTGTATTCTCCACATTCTTTGCAGACATAAATAAATAAGCTTTGTCTCATTCCTGATGTGATGATATTTATGCTTTAACTCATGCTATGATCTAATTATGTATGATTTTATGTTTTATGTGTATATAGTTATATGATCTAGCATTCATATCTTGAACATGCTTTGAACCACTGCTAGTATATATGCTTTTCTGGAATGAGTTGCAAGTTTTGAAGCATTGGAGGAAACAGAGGGTTTGGACCCTACGAGAACATCCTCAAAATTATGACCTACGTGTACTATCTCTTCATCCCACTTTAGTAGTTTAATCATTAGGACTGCTTGTTTGCTTGCTTCTTGTTGGTGTATGCCCTTCGATATGTTGGGGTTCTCAACCCAGAACCTAGGGTATTTTATCCTGTAATAGAATTTGTGACTCCGTTGGGGAATACAATCTTGTATTTCCTTGTTTGGTTTGTTTATCTCTTGATCTGGGCCTTATAATTTGGTTTCTTAGTTTTTCCAGTATCTTTGACTTGTTTGCAATCTGGGAAAAAATTCTGATCTTCTGGATCAGGCATGATTTGTTGTGTTTTGTTTACATGGTTTTTAATTCACATAGTCGCGTACACACACATTTTTGTCCAAAGAAACATGCATATATGTGGTTTTCCTTGAGTACACTCGCATATACACACAGGTCTGTTACTACACAGTCGTGTATGCTTGGTTTTGAATGAATTTTTCAAATTCTAAGTCCAGTAAAGTGTTTTGCCTTATTTTTATTGCTTATGTTTAGTCATTGATTGTCTAGGAGAGTCTTGCTTCTTGCATAATTTCAGTTTACTATCTCTCTTTGTGGAAAAACCTAGTCAACCTAGGGTTTGCGTTTTGGTGAAGTGTTAGTTTTTGTGTTTGGGTTCAAGGTTTCTTAGTGAATTTCTTGGTTGTTCTAAGCTTTTGGAACAGGGAATTGGTCTCAATTCACTTATAACCCATCCTTTACATTGCTTTTCCTTTCTTTCTTAAAAGTTGACATATTTGGTTTTTTCTTGGTTTATGAGAAAGTCCTTGCAATCTTGAAAAGTTTTTCTTGGTCTTCTTGAAATCTTTCTTGTTTGCTGAAGTTTGCATGCTATTGTTCAGATTAGTTTGTTTGATTTTGCAACCTCTTCTCACTTTAAGTCTTATCATGTTAATTATTCCTATGGCTTGTGAAATTTGAGGTTCTTTATGCTCGAATTTGATCTTTAATTCTTTAGTAGTTTTGTTTTCTCAAGAACTCTTTGTGCCCTTAAAAAGAAAAAGATAAAAACACATTTTTGTTGCATTTCTTTTTCCTTTTGTTTTGTTTTTGGTCGTCTTACCATTTTTTAGAAAGTGTGAAGTCTTTTCATTAGGTTGAATTTGCTTGATTTTGAGGAAAAGTTTTTTATTGAATTTGTTCCTCCTTTTTGTCAAGTTTTGGCCTCTTGATCTCTCTGAGAAACACATTTTCTTGCTTTAAGAGCAATCCCTGGAATCTTGCATCAATCATTTTTACTATGCATTAGGATAAATGCACTGTAAGCATTTTTATTCTTTTTGTAGATTTTGAGTGTGTGAGCATATGTTTTGAAAAAGAAAAGAAATTTTTGCTTTCTTAGTTTATTTGTAGAACCTTTTGTAGAAATCTTTTTCATCTAAGAAAAATAGTTGCATATGCATGTAGCCGGATTTTCTATCGATTTCTTCTTGCGTCAAATAAAATCATAAGTTGCACTTCCATTTTACCCTTGACTTAAGAATAGCCATTAAAATCAAGCACCAAAACTAAAATGAACTAGAATTTTTTTTATTTTTCATATATACATCAACTAGTCTAGGTAATTTAGGGCCTTGGAATAGGTGTGTGGAGAGTTAACTCTCCAAGGCCATTCTAAATTTAAACATAGAAGTTGATTAAAAGAGTGAAATCCAATGTCATTAAGTTATCTCGGAAGCTCTTCTCTTCTGGGAGTTAAGCACAAGGGCAAGTGAAGGCATAGAAGAGAGATACCCCCTTTCCTACTTGTTGGATCCCAACCAAAGAATGTTCCACCTGACTTCTGATATGAATTGGTGACCTTAGTTTCCATTTGTAGGGATCACATAGGTGACTATGAGGGGGAATACTCGTGGTACCTGAGGCAGACGTTGTATCACTCTCATTAGTACTTCTGGAGGGTGCCCTTTCAATGCTTAGATACTTGCACTAGCCAAGGCTTTTGTCTGGAGGTCAACGTAACTAATTCTGTTACCTTCACTAGTAGGTTTGGGCCGTAATTATTCTAAACTATCTTTGGAAGGTCCTTTACTTCACTTTCTTGTATTTTGGTGTCTGGTTCTCATCACCTGGAGTAGAAATACATTGATTGATTGCATATTTAGGGACTTTATAGTGGAGTGATCTTTGCTCTTTGTATTTAGTTGGATTTAGGTGGATTTGTCTTGTCACTTTTGGACCTTAGATTCTGAGTGACTAACCAGCCACTCCACTAGTCTTGAAAGGATTTTGATATTTATTTTGAAATTTGTGGAGTTGCCTCCTTAAGGGAAAAGGTTTGATTGTGCATATCTCTTCCTTGGAAAGTCATTTCTACAATCCCGTAAGGGAAGGATCTATGTATAAGTTGGGTATGGCCAATATTCACGTGGAGGCCAACCAAGGGACTCTTCCAAAAGGGGATCCTTGTGCTTTTCCTTTCTTTGGAAGTGTTGGTACCCCCTTAATGGCCACTTTGAATATTCTTGGATTGAATGTTGAACTACCAGTTTGGTTGTGGTCCACTCTGATTATTCCAAATGTTCCTGAAGCTGCTCAGATGAATTTTTTATCTTAAGGGCATCAAATGGGTGTTAATTATTCATCTTCTTCAAAACAAAAATCTAGGATTCCTCTTTCTCCTCCCTCTTATAATAAGAGATCTAAAAATAAGAGAAAGAGGAAGAAGAAGAAGAAGAATAGTTCTATCAATGAATCATCACCAACCCCTGCAAGTCATGTTGGAGATGAGCTTTCAGCCACTGCAATTCATGTTGGGGGCATAAGTCTAGTCACTACAAGTCATACTAGCAATGGGTCACCTACCTCTGTCAGTCATATTTATGTTTGACTCACCTACTTCTATCAGTAGGACTGGTGGCATAAGTCTAGTCGCTACAATTCATACTAGAAATGGGTCACCTAACTCTTTGAGTCATATATCTATTGACTCACCTTCTTATGTGAGTAGGACTGGGGGCACAAGTACTATCTCTCTTGGGAAAGAGTCACTAACCCCTGCGAGTCATGTTGGGGACTCTCCACTAACCACTACTAGTCATGTTTGTGGAATGAATGTTGATCAAAAACCTGGGCGTAGAAGATTTAAACCAAAGTTCCCTTGTAAGCTATGTAAGGGAGACCATCTTACTCATTTGTGCCCTGGTATTTCAGCTGTACAAAGGTTATGGTCCAAGTCTGACAGTTCTTCTACTCCTAAATCTGTTATGGTTTGTCAATGGTCTAATCAACCATTAGTTAATGAAGCGGTCGAACCAGTGCAATCTCTAGCTAATTCCACTCCTCCTTTGGGGGCTGAAGTGCCTAACAAGAGAGTCTTCTTGATTTCTAGTACAGATTCTTCTAGTCTAGGGGGAATTCTGGTCTCTTCGAGTGTACCCCCTCCAAGTTCTAGGAGTGTCTCCTTTGATTGGGATAATCTTCTCGAGCCTCATATTCCTTCTGCTACACCTTTCCAAATAACGGTTAGAGTTAATTCCAAAAACATCGATCGATGTATGGTGGATCAAGGATCTTCTGCAAGTATTATATCCTCCTTGACTTGGAAAGCTTTGGGTTCTACAAAGTTGTTGGTAGCTGATAGTTAGTTGTTAGCTTATGATAGAAGACATGGTGAATCTATGGGTGTTCTTCCTCAATTGCCTATTACTGTAGGTGGGAATATTGTCTTAATCGATATGATGGTGGTTGATCACCCTTTAGACTTTAATATGCTACTTGGTGGTGATTTTGTCTATGCTATGAATGTTGTGGTGTCTTCACTCTTTCAAGTGATGTATTTTCCTCATAATGGAAATATTGTCACTATTGATTAGCTTGCATCTGATATTCATCCCCCTAATTCGAATTTACTACAGAATACCCCTTGGTATGTTCCAAGTGTTCAGATAGACTCTACCCGACCATGGGTGAACTATGTGGCATTCTATCCTCAATGTTCAATTGCTTCTGAGAAGGATCCTTTGAACTATTATTTTCCTTCTCAGGAATTGGTCCTGACAGTTGACTGAGTGATTTCTCATATGGGGACATGGGACCCCTTAATCTCTCTTTTGATCCTTCTAGTTCTCATGATTTCTTAGAAGTTAAGTTTCCTTCACAGGAGGAACTTTTTGAAGCCATGAGTTTTAACTACCAAAGGAGTCCTTGGCTTGAGCCCCGCAAGGGGCTTCTCTGGAAGAACTATTATGCGTAAGCCGCAAGGCTGTGTGGTTCCCTATACCATATTGTACATATAAGGTACACATTTTCAAATTTTGTATTCTGTAACACAAGCTTTTATCTAAAGTTTTTATATGGGATGTATTAACTTCTTGTCTAGTGTTCCTAATTATGTCTACAAAACTTGGAAGACTTCTCCTTTGGGAATTTTTTATGGTTGATCCGCTCTGACAAGTATTAGTTCTCGAAACTAGAATATAGGTTAGGTTTTTCACCTGTGTTATGCATTTATCAATTTCCTTTTCCATTTTGGCCTTAGGATCGACTCCGCCAAGATATGACACAGAACCTTCTCATTGCTTAGAAGTGTCATAACTTGTGTGGTAGAGCCTACATTATCATGGGCGCCCTAGATAGTACCTTGTTGTCACTTGGCATCCATGTTGAACTTGTGTTCTTAGGCTCAGGAGTCCTCTTTACTTCCACCATGAATTTGAGATGAAGCCTCATTCCTCTTCTTCTTCGCTATTTTTCAGGTTTTATACACTAGAGGCTCCCACATGTTGATTTGTACTGCTACATTTCATGTTGACTATTTGTACCTTTTGGCCTTAAGTTGGCTTCACTTGGACTCGTGTATAAGCCACTTTTTGACCATGTCTTTCTACAAAATCAACCTTGCAATCACTTAGCCTCTGCAACTTGACACCTTATGCCCATGGAAAGAACATTCCTTTGAGTGTCATTGACTAGTTTTGTCACCTTGCATTGAGCATAGTTAATATTCCACTCCTAGGAACTAGCGCATCTGTATTTAGACACTCATTCTTTCCATTGTACCATAGGCATTCTTTTATTATTTTTCAGGGTTTTTAATATGAAAAAAAACAAAAACAAAAATTATATATTGCAAAAAAGAGCGAGAACGAGACTTTACTTCCATAATTGATGGCAACAAGAGTTAGTTGTGTCGCCCTTGAAAAAAGCACTCAAAGAAAGTCTTTCCTCCATAAGGATGGGCTTTAGTTTGACTTAGGAGAGCCATAACCTTGTCATTGAGCCAGTACTCCTTTGGTTGGTTATCTCTTCCAATCATATGGAGAGCTTATTTATGCCTCCTGAATGGAAAACTTATACAAAGTTATCATATGCTAGCATAAAGTCACATTTGAGTCATGATTTTGTTCAAGGGAGTAAACCTAAGTTAGGCTTTCTATGGTGTCTCTTGACTCATTTTTAGTCGGCCATACCCGGTTTGTCAGAGTTATGTTCAGTATCACATCAGCTATTTGGTCCTTTACTCATGCTAGTTAAGAAGGTCTCCATTGACTTTTTTTGGCAGGTCTACTCTTATCGACTTCGACAAACTTCCCTGAGAATAGGCCTAGAGCCGCACCCTGGCCCTATTTCCATCATTGATAAGTGACCTTGTGATCAACATCGATTAGTATCATGGGTCTTTGACTAAGTGGTTTCACTTGTGTTTGACGTCAGCTTACATTATCACACATTAGGATTCGTGTGGTACCTTGGTTTCCATTTGACCCTATTGGGGGATTCCTCACCTCTATGTTAGCTTTCATTATTGATTGGTTCAAAGGGTTTATGTCATGCACTAGCCACATCTTGTGTACACTGGAAACATGCTTCGGTATGGTTACTTCATCTTTCTTCATCTGATTCCTTCCAAATAATTGGCCTGCAAGCTACACTCACGTTGGATTGATGTGGGATGCCTTAATGCCTTCCTTCTAGCAGATATTTTCCCATCGACTCCAACTCATTTCTCTGGGAATAAGGTCTAGAGTCCTTTGTTAGTACTTTAGGGTTTGCAGACATTAGTGGAAGACTCCTTCGTTATCGACAGTGAGAATACATCAATGTCTCCTAATTGATAGATTATCTCAAGTGTTCAACTTCAACTCATTTAATTGCACTTGTTATATTGTACTGGGGTGCCTTAAGTCTCATCATCATTATCGATGATTTGTCTCATGTTTGTTAATGGTATACATTAATGACCGATAATCAAAGAATTTCTCACATGGTCGACTTCAGCTCATTTATTCCCTTAGTGTAGAAATGTACCATAGTGGTCAGTGAAGACCTCAGGTTGCATCAACACTTTTTGGTTCACTTGTCAGTTCCTCCAGTTTTCTACCAGTGACACCATCCACCTTATATGTTGCAATTCATCACAACAACATTTTATATGTTGGCACCGAAGCCGCATGAAATACCATTATTCCACTTTTTGACTTGGTACTTTGAGGATTAGTTATGTGACATCAGTGATTAGATATCTCCTTCAGCATCATTGATCAGTTATTTTATATATAATATTGTGACATGGCCTTGATATGTATTTTTGTGGCTACAATTAGATGATCCACTATGTATTTCTCAATTTCCTTTGTACTTGTATACATATTGGATCCGCTCTACCCTTGATATGTGGATGTGCTTTACTATCTCTGAGCATGGGTATGCCCGCCTCAGACATGAGATTTCTTTCTGATCTCTTCCAATAGTTTGGCAAGCTGGAATCTGGTGATCTCCTCCCAAGTCCTCACATGATTCTTTCGATACACTTAATACATTTCGGCCATCATGTACCCATTTTGACCTCATATATTAGGGGGCATCTATTATAGCATCATTTATCACCCTTGTATATTTGATGCTCTGAGTCATGGCCTTGGGCAACCCTTTCCCTTCATACTTGTTCCTTTTACTAAAAAACATTATTTAAAATTCGATACGTGACTCTGCTCTTCAAAAAGCGTGTACACACGCTGGTCAATCTAAACCCAACCCGCGTATATAATTTGAAATATAAAAATATATAAAATCCTTATTTTATGGGCGGGGTTTATAGGTTACACTGGAAGCCCACCTACAGGAGCTTGTGGCCTCATTGTATCCCAACTCAAACAACTGTTTTGGGGTGATATAAATACACCTCATGGGAAGGCCTAAGGGAGAGAGAAAGATAGGATATTGATATTATATCCAATTGGTCCCTGATCAAGTCCAATTTATCCCTGTGCCTCCTGCACTCCCAGCTATAGGAAACCCTTGTTTCCTTATACAAATATCCATCACCTTTATATGGCATCTATGTGTATGCATTTGAAAGAGGATTGTTGAGGCTTGGACTGGACGGATCTGGAGAAAGGTTTTGCTTGGAGCCATGGTTGAATCAAGTTGTATTCTTCCAAATCCTCTGCAGACATCAATAAAGAAGCTCTATCTTGTTCTTGATGCGATGATCTTTATGCTTTAACTCATTTTATGATCTAATTATGTATGATTACATGTTTTATATCTATTTGCTTATATGATCTAACATTCATATCTTGAACATGCTTTAAACTACAAGTAGAATATATGCTTTTCTAGAATGAGTTGCATGTTTTCAAGCCACGGGGGCGTCACTGACAAACCAATATTATATCACGTGCGTTCATATTGGGGCATTAAAAATGGAAAATTCAAAAAATAATATATTGGGGTTATAATGAGTGCCTAAAGGGTTTTAATATACCATACAACAATATATATATCCTAAGGTATTTTTTATACAATTTTTTGGCCAAGCGGAGGGAAAAATATCGGGCTACATCGCAAGGGTGGAGGGAAAGAGTTGGAAATGATTCATTTTGGAGTCGAGGTGGATTCTAACCACTTTGCAACCCTAGGAAAAATATCAGGCTACACGCACTCGGCTCACACTCGGCTACACGCAGGGGCAGAGGGAAAGAGTTGGAAATGATTCATTTTGGAGTCGAGGTGGAGTCGAACCACTCTAAAAACCTAGGAAAAATATCGAGCTACACACACTCGGGCAGAGGGAAAGAGTTGGATATGATTCATTTTGGAGTCGAGGTGGAGTCGAGCCTCTCTGCAACCACTCTGCAATCCTAAGCCTTTCTTCTTTTGAACCCTAAGAGGAGTTGTGTTTCTGAGTTTGAACTAGACAGAACCACTCCTCAGATCCTCGCCCTGCCTCTTGCTTGTTTGAACCCGTGTCCAACTTCCCTACTTCTATATAACGAACACATCAACTGCATCATAGTAGCGAGCTTCTCTAACTGCAGTGATCACATGAGCGAGATCTACCAACAGATACCTGGTAAGTAGGCAAGAGCGCTTGGATGGAAGGATACTACTAAGAAAGGAAGGCAAGGCAGGATTTTGTCATTGTCGGTCGATCCAGAAAATCAAGATGAGGTGGGGATGGTCAATGAAATGGATACTTAGTTACAGAAAGAGATACAGAAGGAGATGTGTTGCCATACCAGGTGGGTAGTGAGATTCATCAAGTTTAGTTTTGTCTGACCGTCTTTCTTCCTTTCCAGCTTGAGTGAGACCTATTGCTTTCATTCGAATATCTGAGCATGTTTTCTTGCTTATACAACCAAGCTACCTTATTTTCACCCACCTAGCTACTCTCTCGTTCTCATTTTGGAGGGAGTCCATAACCTAAAATTAATGTGTTCTGTCCACATTCTATCAAGCTAAGGTAACCTTCAGGATCAAGGATTTAAAAAATGACGGGTTCTATGAACACCCAACACAAACAAAAGAAGAGGTGAGGAGTCGGCTTGTGGAGTGAAACAAGTAGTATTAGCAGTTGATTCAGAGGAGTTGGCTTGTGGAGTGCAACAGGCGGTATTAGCAGTTGATTCAGAGGAGTCAGCTTATGGAGTGCAACAACCGGTATTAGTAGTTAATTTAGAGGAGTCAGCGAATCTCTATAATATACAGGTACATCCTTAAATAATTCTCTTGGCTCCTTCACAAACATGCTGACAATTTCGACTTATTTTAAGAAAAATTGATAACTTGAGACTTCAGAATTTTAGCTTCTTCAATTTGGATTTTGACTTTGCAAAACATTCTCAGAACTTTCTTCATGTAGCTTGAACTTCAAAAATTCGGTAACCTTTGACAGTGGTCTCAAATTAGGACTGATGCCCAACATAGACCTTCAACTAATGCATAGGACTGGATTTTTTGGAGATTATCCTTCTAGGGCTTATGCACAGAACCATACACAAATTTCGAACTATAGGCAAAGGGTTTTACTCCTTTATAGGATTGATATAGTTGCCAATAGGAGGGCCTTAAGTGCCTTGCAAAACTAGAACAATCCATTCTTAATAATTTCACTGATCAGTAATGTACATACCAAAGTCTATGTAGATGTTCATAAATTCGGTGATTTGGAAGATTCAGACCTAGGAGGCACCTTTTTGTTTTTTGCTCCAATGTGAAGAGGTGTGGCTTCTATTATGCTGCTAGATAATTCCTTTGACTCTTCACAAATATGGTCCTTATGCCTTTGCTCTAATAAAGAAGGTTTGCAGTCTTCATTGTAGAGATAAGAGGACTCTGTTGATTTCTGCTTTTCATTGTTCAAGACTTGGGGAAATTGGTGTACAAAACAGAAATACTTGTGTTCCTCTAGAGCAACAAATTCATCATTGAGGATTTCATAACTTGTGTAATGTTGATACTCATTATCAGAAATGCCAATGTTTGGTGCAAAATCCTTATTATTGTCATATTTGGAGAAAAGTCTCTCATCCTCGGAGGGATATTCTATATTCAATTCTTGTGACAAGTCTAGGGAGGTTATTTCAACACTTTTATAACATGACACAGTCTCAAAACCCTCATGACGGATGCTTGTGAAGGGCTCAGAAGTGGCTCAGAATCAAACTTCCCCTCTTCTTCGTGATCACCATACATCGATGGTCCATGCAAGTAGTATATAGGACTTGCCTCTACCCAACCCAAAATATATGGTCTGATGATTGATCTATATTGATGAGAGGATCATTATGAGTGTCTAGGCTTATGTTTTCATTATTATGATTATCATGTACATAAGCCATAAGAGAAGAGAGTGTTCTTGTTTTTATTTGTGAGCATAAATCCCACACCAAATTCATCTCAAAACTACTACTACTTTCTTCTTCTATATCTGCAACACTATTTCTTATGGGGCAGCCAAAAAAAACATCACCAACCTGATGCCAATCCTCACTAGAAAGAGTGACACATGTATCATTTGAAGGTGGTGTAATAATGCCATCACATTTTTCATGTTGGTACTCATTTATGTGTTAAGCAATCACTTTAGATGCTAAAATGGCCCTCCTTCCTGTTATTGCTACCGCAAGGTTGTTCGTGTTACAAATATCTAGTGTTTTCATATTCAAATTTTGAGCATAATCCCTCTTCCATAGATGCTCCAATTTCATCCCCAACAATGTTATCATTTCCTTCAAAAATACCAAGGAGGCCTTCCTCTTGTAGGGTTGTCAACAACTCTTGATATGTACCATCGAATTTCTGAACCTTGGGTGGCAATGCTTGAGGAAGATTTGAACTAGAGATTTGAGAGAATGTATGTTGTTTGGGCTACAAGAATGCTTCAGCTAGCCACCATGCCCTTGTCCTAAAGGAAGCATAAATAACCTTATCATGTAATCTTCATGTCTTTCCATCAATTCTCATATATGCTTCATAAATTCTAAGACATGTGGGGTAGTAGAAAAAGAGTTCCCCTCAAACTGTGGAAGCTCCTTGCTATAGCTAGGAGGACAAGTTTTTCGTGTGACAACCTATTATTCTATGATACACGGAAATAAAATATGCCCAGAAACTTAAGATGTGTATAAACTCATCACATGAAACTCCTATTCTATAATCTCTCATACTTCCATGAAAATTTCCTTACAAAGGTGAAATATGTATAGTGTAACCTACAACTACCTTGAGCGATGTATAAGATATTCCTTTAATAAATTGTGGATGGAAACCTCAACCATAATTACACCTAGAGAAGTGAGGTGATCTTACATCCCAGTTGGAAATCCCATAGAGAAGGAAACCACCTGTATCACTTTGAAATGAGATCTTCTAAATCGTCAATATAAAGTTGAAAGAGTATGGGACCTGGACGACAATGGACATCTTTTCTTTGACATGTATGGTTCTATGTATTCCATTTGTTTCTCTACCTTGCTACTAAATAGTTTAGTATGTATGATTTATATATGCTAATTTTATTGGTTTTTGTGGGATGGTAGTGGCACACCAACTTGGGTTTTGCTCACAGACACCAGCAAAGGGAGAATGTAAAGATAAGCAAGATAAAATCACAGTTGCCAGAGAATTTACACAGCATAGGTCCAAGGAGATAACATTGTCCCAATAGTTGAAACAAGAACACTCAACATCCAAGAGAAATATGCTCACCCAGAGAGAGAGAAAGTAGTAGCCATTTTGTTGAACGCCAACATTATGAACCCTGGGCTGGAGGAACATCATAATGGGTTTCTTTTGATTTTCCCATAGAATTTTGTTCGAGATTCATTTCTAGTCACAATCATCATTTTCAACAACAATTGCATCATCCTTCTCTACCATCGTCTGGGTCTAGGATTTTGCCCCTAATTAGGTCTATTTTTCCACAGAGGAATATACCAGGCTCTCTTTATGATCACCTTCATCCTCCTCTATCTCAAGGGAAGCTATTGCATCTAATAAATCTCCTGTTGGTGACTGTGTTGGGATATCTATGGGATCTCTTTGCATGAGCCATTGTCATTAGCATTGTTTAGGGAAGGTATTGTAGCAAACTTCACTGCCCAATAGAAAGGCATTAGCTTTTGATTCTTCCACATATTTTATTTTCTTAATTCTTTGAAAACTCTTTGGTTGGAATTTACTCTTCATATCACTTTTCCTCTCATTGCCTAAAATCTCAACAATTTTATCCCAAGGAAGCCTCCCTTGAGCAAGGGAGAGGCAGCTTAAAGTGTAAAGGAGAGAGGGTTAGGTGATAGTGGTCTTCCTCTTAGTTACATGAAAGATTTTCTTGATCTTTAGGACTTTATGACAAACAATGAGGATTTATGTGATAAAAAGATCTAATGAAAGTGTTTCAACAATGCAATTTTGGGGCAATCTATTTTATTTTTAGATAATTGTATCAATGTAAACATTTTGCCTTGCTGAGCACTTTTAACATATGTATGGTGATTGGTTTAGCACCCATTCATTATTCATTGATTTCAGACCCTAAGTATATTATGTCAAATGAGGGCTATTTTCAACCCTTGACAGCTCTCTCTAAGCCTTTACTTCTAAGATAAGTCTCTATCCTTGCTAGAATTCTAGTACTTGTAATGACTGCTAGAAATAATTTTCTGGAATTTTAATAAATCCTCTCTCATGGCTCTTTAAATATTTCTCTGATACTTTAGATTTATAGGCAGTCTGATCAATTATAGATCTTTAATCCTCGCTTTTGCTATGCCACTTGATTCCCTCAATATGTCAAAGTTAACCTCTAATTCCTCGTGCTTTGTTTCTAGCTGTAGGGTTAACCTCTAATTCCACTGTGGTCTTGCTACAGGTTGGCTATGCATGTACTTACATAGCTAAATAGGACATCATATCATGGAATTTCTCACTCAAAAAGGAATAAGAGTCACACCAAAACTCTTTCTCCTCGTCAGAGTATCTAATAGAGACTATTCTATGATGGTTTCAGAGGATTTTCATGGGCTTTTCTTTTGGTAAAAAATGGGCATCACCGTGGCATCAACTAGACCTGGAAATGAATTTGCATTGTGGGAGTCTACTTCCAATGCTCTTTTTCTTGAAGAAAGTGTTAGCCATCTAAGCCAGTGGATTCAAAAACTAGATACAAGTTGTAATGGCGAAGATTGTCTCTTGCCTCAGAAAAGTACTCCTGGCGAAGTTATCACTTGCCTAGGTATAGTTTTGCATATGCATTAATTATGTAGTTAGATTCTATTCCTAAAGGTTTCAATTCAGAATTAGCAACATTAAGAGATGCATTGTGACCTGATAAGCAGCTACAATAGCATGGGAATCTAAGTAACCACTGGTTATTGAAGAAATTCAAGTATATCCACCACAAGCTATGGAAGTCCATATCAAAATCACCCACACATCCCTTTATCATACTGAAATTACATTATGGAATGGTCGGATAATTAGTAATGTGGTTTCAAGCTTGTTATGCTATATATTTTCCATGAAGGTTGTGGAGCTTGTTATGGATGCAGGAGCATGAGGCTTGGAGGCAAAAATCTTCAAACTTATTCCAAAAATACAAAAAAAATCTACAAGAAAAGGAGTGGGATCCTTTAGCCATGAATTTACAACTTTATAGATAGGATTGTGAACTAGAAAGTAGCGATTGAATGATTTTGTAATCAATTAGAATAGTTTGATTTAGTTGAGAGTCTAGAGGAGAATATTTCTCAGATTTGATTTTAGTTTAAAATAGACAGATTTGATCCATTGTTTAAGGATCTTATAGTTAGAGTGGAGTTGTATTTATGTAAGTTTCGAAGGATGTAAAACGGATTTGGACCGATTGGATTTTTGGACTGATTGGAATTGATTTGGCTTGTCGGGCCTTATATGAATAAAAATTCCAGAAACGTAAGCACTATGTATTTCCATTGTAAATTGGTCAATCCCAGAGGTGTGCACTTCTCTATAATCCTCTGTTTTTCATCGATTCTTTGTTCGGCTTGAATTGTTAAAGGTACTTTAAATTCCTGTTCGGTTTGGTAAATTATTTTCAGTGTGATTGTTTAAGTCTTTGTCGCTATATTTATAACTGCAGATGGTTGAAAGAATTAAATTCTTAAATCAAGCGACGTACCATAGTCATCCTACATTGTTGATTTCATTGACTAACTTGCGCTCTAGTTGAATCCCGCAAGCTGTAGATCTCTCGGCCTTGGCATCTGGTGGATTTAGGGTTGGAAAAGTGAATGGGTGTTAAGCGAGAGGTCGGACCCGAACTTTATTAAATTGGCGATTTATAATTACCATCGGGTCCGAAATTTGGTTAAGGGTCGTGCAGTTTGTGCACCTGAAATCGCTTTCGGTCGTCGAATCAGTTGAGGGTTAGATCTACGATGGGGAACCTTCAAGCAAAGTTATTTATCGGAAGAATAGTTGACTGTCGGATCGCAATTAACTGAAACCGTTGGATCGCAGAACTATATCGCATCGTTGTATATTATCGCATCGGGGAACATGCCGCGGAGGTGTTAAGTGCGGTCTGTTGTGACTGTCGGGAAGCGATGCACCGATAGTGTATTTTATGCTCTTTCGCATGTTTGCGTTTTAAACAAAGCCAATAGTGGTTTTATGTGTATTGTTCCATTTCTATTGTAAAGACAGTGATAGTGTATAGAGCCCCTCTGTTATGAAATTGTGCCCAATAATGAAGGTTTGGGCTATTAATGTAAAGGATTTGATTATAGCGGCTGCAACAGGGAAAATTTATAAAACAGTCAGTCTAGTAATATATTACTGATACTCCGACCGAGAAAGAAGAAGGGATTCCACCAGAATTAGAGGAGATTGTATCAGGATTTTAGCGTTTGTCTTTAATGCCTGCACCCTAACTACCATTATGCTTGTTATTGGTACTCATTGCTAGCCATAATTGTTTTACTTCAAACGGCTTATGTATGTCTGCAGGATGAAAACATGCAAACTTTTCCTCACATACTTGGACACGAGGGTGCTAGGTAAACCTTTGTTAGCTACAGTTAGTATGAGTCTGATTATATGTTCTTCGAACAAATTATGAAATAAAAGCATACAATTTATGATTGCAGGATAGTAGAGAGGGCGGGAGAAGGCATTACAGATATTAAGGTTGGAGACCATGTAATTCCCTTGTTCACAGGAGAGTGTGGAGATTGTGTGTTCTGTAAATCTAAGAAGACTAATCTGTGTGATAAATTCAAAATCAATCTCACAAGAAAAGTGATGAGAAACGATGGAAAGGCACATTTCTCAATCAAAGGCTTGCCCATTTACCATTTCATGTCCACTTCTACATTTAGTGAATACACAGTTGTTGACTATGCTTACGTTTCCAAAATCAATCCAGAGGCTCCACTGGACAAAGCATGCTTGTTTGGTTGTGGAATAGCCACTGGTGTATTTACTGTGACTTTTTTTATGCATCTAAGCCTCAATATTGGAGCTACAATATTCAACTTACAATTAGAATGAGCAATATCTCTTTTGATTGTTCAGGTGTTGGAGCTGTTTTCAACACAACTAACATCCAAAGTGGATCAACTATGGCCATTTTTGGCCTCAGTACCGTTGGCCTTGCTGTCAGTAATATCATCCTAACACTAGTTCAGTTTTACGTGATATTCTCTACAAACTATTTCAGATTTCATGATATTCTCTAAAGTGTACTCATGATGTTTTCATGGGCACTATGTAGGTCACAGCGGGTGCAAGAATGAGAGGTGCCTCCAAGATAATTGGTATTGACACAAATTCAAGCAAGTTCATCAAAGGTAAAATGGATTCTCCTATGAATATCAGACAACCATACATTTTTTTAATCCTAATTATGTAGAACCAACTAAACTGAATATCATCATAACTGAGACCAGGGAATTAAGTACAAACTCACCAATTAACTTCATTTCCAATGCAGCGAAAGCCTTGGGCGTGACTGAATGCATTAATCCAAAATACCATGAAAAGTCCATTCAAGAGGTAAGTTAAATGATTTTTTGCTTAATAAAATGTTCATAGATTTATCTATGGTTCACGATAAGGAGAAAGTTATATTTATGTAAGGTAATAGCAAATAAGAGACAAGGAGGTGTGGATTATAGCTTCAAATGCATTGGAAATATAGGTGTTTTGTATCAGTCTTTCTTGGCTACTCAAGAGGTAAAACAACTAGTCTTTTTCCCTTTTTTAATAGTGATGTAGATTGATGGAGAATAATTATCAGCTGCAACTATTACATTAGGAAAAATTATTCCATAAATATCAGTAACATACAATTAAAATAAATATCAGTAATGGATAGTTACAAAAAATTGAAACTTTAATTTTATATAATTAGAAAACAAATTGTTAACCAAACCATTCGAACTAAAATCTCTTAGAATCTGTCTCAATTCTATATAATTGAAAAATAAATGGTTTCCCAAACCACTCTCACTAATTTGAAAACCCTTCTCTTTACCAATTCATCTCATTCAAAGTTTCATCATCCTTCTCTTTATTGACATCCTGGATTAACTGCTCAAAAACCCCTGAGATTATATATGTGTTTTCTTGTTCTAGAGTCACAACTTTCAACACCTTGAATTTTAGGCTAGGCATCCCAACCTTAAGATATTTAAGAACCCGTCTCAATCTCTCATGTCCCACATCTACATCATAAATTTTTTGTGTCAGTATCTGAGTCTTCAGTAGCTTTAGGTGATACTGAAAAGGAAGCATATGTAGATTATCCATTCCGGTGCAAGTAGACGTGAAGTAGACCACCTGCTCCTTGTATTTTTTATCACTTTCTTTTGTTACAAAAATTTCAAGCAAAGGAACGCCTGGAGCTCCTGCAGCGAGATGCCTTGCATTATAACCCTTGGCAACAAATCTCTCATGTTGAAAATCAATATGGACGGTTCTGCCATATGGATCATGTGCACCCTCTGCCAAACCAGCGCACCATCAAAAGACGAAAGGTGCATTGTAGAATGAATTTGGGGTCATAAGGGAGGCATCATGTCACTAGACAAAGGATATAAAAATAACAGGGTATAAAAAATGTGAACAAAAAATTGGATACATACAATATTTACTGAAAATAGGGGTTTTTTAAATTGGGAAGGTGTATTGGATTTATATTGGTAGGGGGTTAAATAATGTGATTTTTAGAGGCATTTTCCAATATGTAGTCAAATTAAGGGTATTGTTTAGTATGCCACGAACACACGTGCTATGTCAGAGGTTCAGTGAGTGAAGCCCTCGTGTTTCAAGCATTGGAGGAAGCAGAGGATTTGGACCGTACGGGAAAATCCTCAAATGTAGGACCTACGGGTACTATCTCTTCATCCCACTTTAGTAGTTTAAGCATTAGGACTGCTTGTTTTCTTACTTCTTGTTGGTGTATGCCCTTCAATCTGTTGGGGTTCTCAACCTAGACCCTAGGGTATTTTATCATGTAACAGTTTGTTATTGTATTCATAGATGACATCTTGATATATTCTAAGAATAAGGAAGAGCATGTCGAGCATTTAACAGGAGTGTTGATATTACTAAGAGAGAATCAGTTGTATGCCAAGCTTAGTAAGTGAAGTTTATTTCATACAGAGGTGCAGTACTTGAGACATGTTGTTTCCAAGGTGTTGGGCCATGAACACGACCACTTTGTAACACTTATTTCATCCATTTTTACTCTTCTCTATTACATCATCTATTATAATTTATCATTTAAATCCATTTTATAAATGATTTATGCTCTCATGTATGAATATTATTTATTCTCCTTTATTTCTAATAAATTAATTATTATGCATTATTTTATCAATGATAGTTCTAATAAGTTGGTTATAACATTATTTACCATTTTTAGCCTCCAAAGTAACTTCCAGATTGAAAATTTGATTTTTAAATCTGCCAACTCAGAAATTCGCTGGTTTAAGGAGTGACAGTTTTACGGTTGATATTCTGAGCAAATGAAGACGAATTTGAGAAATCTGGAACATGGGTTTTGTCCATAACGGGCCCAATTAACTTCAATATGGACGGTTTTCCCAAATTCGGCTTGTACAGGGAGAAACACAGGGTTCTTTGAGCACGATTTTCTCAGATTTGCAGTTGCGGCCGTCCTCCAAATCTCAGCTGCCAACCCAAATTCGTCTTCCTTTTGTTGAAGAGATGAAGGGAAATATATTTTCTTGTTGATCATCTGGTTAGAATCAACCCAAATTTGTAAAAGAAATCATGTTGTAATTATCTATGCTCTGATCTTTCTCTATTTAATGAAACCAAAGATCAGAGGAGAGGGGGATTGTTTTTGTAATTTTACAGTTTCAGAATAAACGTTGATCGTTGAGGCTCATTGAGACCTAATTTTGTTATACTTTTGTGGATGCGATTAATATAGAAGACTTGGTGTTCACTTCGTTTCTGCATCTGGAGTAACTTAAGGCAGTGTTCCATTGGCAGCCAAGGGCCCGGCTCCGAAGGACACTTGCCTTTTATCATTATACGGTAATCTGCGTGTGGATTGTTTATCTTTATTACGTAGTAATCTGATACATCTTTTATGTGATATGCTATGCTTCGTTATAACTGATATCCGAATGAGTTCTTTATCTCATGTCTCTGCATTTATTCGAATTGCATCTTTCAGCTATTTCTGTAGCGGAATGTTGGTATGAATGTTATTGTTATCAGATCCATGTGAAATAGTATTTGTAAGACTTGAAAGCAATATTACTTCGTTCAGAAACATAGTCATATCATCCATTACTCTCAGATTGCTGTAGTAGTAGAGAACGTGTACATACGGTTGAGGATTGTTGTTTCATTAGTGTGTTGAATGTATATATGATTGACGTTCCTGTTTTATAAAGAACTATTGTTCCATAATTCATTTGTAAATATATTCTTGTAAAGTAAAGATCATTGGAATTGCTTTTACCAATTGTTATTCGATTGCGGAATGAGAGTTCAGTTCTAACGCGCGAGATTTAGTTCTTTTAATTGTTGTTTCATTTACTGCTGTCCATTTCGTTTCATGCTGCTTTTTTCCATTCCTTTTACTTGCATTTATTGCTTTGGTGTGAGAGAAGGTCCAAGGCTGTCGTGAGCCTCAACAAATGCTACCACGCTCCCTAATCCATGGTCCATGCTCCAATTCCTTTTGCATCAATTTCTAGAGGACTGAGTTATTGCTACCATATCCTCGATTGA
>APFE030880196.1:8607-18772 GCA_000404065.3 Pinus taeda
AAGTTTTCTATGTGCTCTTGAATGTGAATCATGAAAAGACTGTTTGCTATGCTTTCCTAGAATGCAAGCATCACATTACTTAAGTTTCCTAGGAATTGTAGGCAAACCAGTAACACCATTTTTCCTCAACAAGAAGAGGCTGTCATAGTTCAAATATCCAAATCTAGCATGCCATAATAAACTTGATGGAAGTGTACCTTCTTCATAATGAGAATTGTATGAGAAATGTTGTGCACTAGCAGAGGCAACTTGCAGCTTGAGAAGCCTTTCTTATTCTATTCCCCTCATGACAAGTGAGTGGTCAAATGCTTTTCTCACCTCAAGCTTGCCATCAAACATATGAATGGAGTGACCTTGCTAGCAGATGTGGACCAAGGACAACAAGTTTCTCTTCAGCTGTGGGAGATATAGAACATGATGCAAAAGAAAGTTTGGAAGACCAGGCAATTTGAGCCTGATTGTGCCAAGCCCTGATGGCTTGATTTTTGATTGGTCTGCAAAGTATACTGCTCCATAAACATTGTCTGTAAATTCTTTAAAAAATATTTTCTATGAGTCATGTGGCAAGTTGCTCCTGAATCAAGCAACCAATCATTTTTCCAAGAAGCAAGTGAAGCATTAAATAAATCTTCATTTACTCTGATATTACATTGTGCCACAACATAATGAGCGGATTTAGGTGCTTTAACTTTTTATGTGTCATTAGTTTTACCTTTCTGTTGGTTTCTTTGTTGCTCAATTTTGTCCCAAGGTAAATTGCATGTAGAGGCATCATGTGATCCATTTCTTTTGCAGTGTATGCAGTGCAAATTTGACTTTTCTCCTTGAGAGTGTCTACCCCCCCCCGCCTCTAAAATATCTTCCTCTTCCTCTTCGACCACCTCTTCCTCTCGAAGAATCCTAAGCAAGATTCTTTTCTTTATGAGCAAGGCACACAACCTCTTCAGAAGATTCAGGGGTTGTCTTCTTTCCAAAATCTTTCTCTCTTTCAACAATTTTTTCACAAGAGAGTCAAAGGTAATATCTTTGAGATTTCCATTTGCTTGCAATGACTCAAGATAATTGGAGTATGTAGGATAAAGTGCCTTGAGAAAAGTGATAAGAGGAATATCCAATTCAACCTTAGTGGCTTTGATATCATGCATTATACATTTTACTTTGGATGCAAGAGCAAGAGGATCATTATTTTGCAATTCAAGAGTGAAGAGTTTAATCATGAGTTGAACAACTTCAAGTGCAAAATGTGAGTAATAGAGTTCTTTCAGCTTTTGTAAGGCTTCGAAATTAGTTAAAAATGGTGAAATATGGCGACTCACCTCTTCTCTTATAGATGCTGCAATTAATGCATAGGCTTTGCTGTTCTTATTTTCCCAAATGGCGAGCTCTTTGTCTGAGGTAGGCTATTCTGGCTCTCTGTCTCTGTCTCCAATACACACTCCTTTCCACAAATCATTGAAAATGAGGGTGTGCTTTATCATCCAGGACCACTCAGGATAGTTCTCCTTGCCAGTGATAACTATTTCCATAATATATATGATTGAATGCATACTGTAAAAAAAACTTTTGTTGCTAAAAAAAAAGATTCTGATAGAGGTATTAGAGTGGATATCAAAGTGTGTTTGAATACCCACTGTGTTTCATTATAATACTGTATTTCAATATACTACTGTCATACCATGTCATAAAAACGCTGTCATAAAAACCATGTTAGAGTATAATGGTAAATCGCCGATGGAGTAGGTTAGCAATGGAGCATTTTTATACCAGCGTGGAGAGAGAAGCAAAAGCTCAAGCGTTACTGAGATAGTTAGGTAGACGGTAGACCCTGATTACCAAGCAAAGGGAAGACCCAGATTACTAAAAAATGGCAAAAGGGAGTTACAATGGCAGTCAGAAGCCAAAAATGGCACTGGCTTTGATACCATGTCAGACCAGGCAGTAAATCCTCAAAAACAATTCGTTTATATTCATTCAGGTTGGTCTTTATTATATACATGAGGGAGACACTGTTCATTTCATCTCCCAGTGACTATTCCTATTCTCTATTATTTATTTACATCAATTTCACTTATTCACCCAATCCTGATGATTAGGTGTCAACAGGATCATTGACTAGTTTCATACAGGATTTTGTGGAGGACATTATGCTTGGAGAGCAACATCATATAAGATATTAAGGGGAGGATTTTATTGGCCAACATTGTTCTTACAAGTAGGATCAAAGGTCAGAAGTTGTGTTCCTTGTCAAATGTTTGCTAGTAAGAAAAAATTAGCAGCTCTCCCATTGGTTCCATCAATATTCTCAAAACCTTTTAGCCAATGGGGATTAGATTTTATTGGAGAGATTCATCCTACTTCAAGTAATCAGCATAGGTGGATCCTCACTACAACAAACTACTTCACTAAATGGGTGGAATAAATTCTAGTGAGAAATGATACTGATTCAGTAGTAATCAAATTTATTGAAAAGAACATCTTATCTAGATTTGGTTGCCCAATTAAATTGTCACTGATAATGCAACAACTTTTTCTAGTATTAAAATGATTGAGTTTTTCCAGAAATATCAAATTTTGTTACATCATTCAAATCTATATTACCCACAAAGTAATGGCCTTGCTAAATCTTCCAATAAAATTCTGTAGAGGTAATAAAAAAGACTCTAGAAAATCATAAAAAGAGATGGGACTCTCATTTAATTTATACAGTATGGAAAAATAGAATTACTCCGAAGAGATCTATTGGTAAATCTCCTTTCGAATTAGTTAATGGGAAAGATGCAATCTTCCCTACCAATTTTTCCTTTCCTGTTTTGAAATTCCTGCAAGATTCAATTGATGAACCTGATGTTTTCTCAAGAAGAATAAATTAGATTATTGAACTAAATGAAAACAGAGATGAAGTTCAATACAAATTGAAAAAGTATCAAAGTAAGGTGAAGAACCTGCTTGACAGAAGATCTAGGGAAGGGGACTTCAAGGAAGGTGATCTAGTTCTAAGATGGGATTCAAGGAGAAGAAAAAGGAAAGCATGGCAAGTTTAAAAACTTGTGGTCTGGACCTTTGGAAATTGTTGAAGTGAAGGGAAACAACACTTTTGTACTACAAAATCTTGAGGGGCTATTTTCCACTTACCCTGTAAATGGAAGGTTTCTCAAACATTACATTCAGTATTGAGAAGTTGAAGTAGATTTCATTAATACCATTGTAAAAACTCTGGTTTCTTTTACTTTTCAAGCTGTCAGTGTGATTTTTTACAGCAAAAGACTCCACAGCCCAAGGAAAAGGCACATGGATCTATAGGTTCTCTGCATTCTATAGGAGAAAGCAGTCCCCAATTGGAGTCAATGTTGTAGAATTTTTTGGTTTTGATAAGTTAGAATCAATTAGTCAAAAAAGATAATATTTTTCAAAAAATGTTAAGCTAGGATATGGACAAAAAGAATATTGTATAAAAAATGTTAGGAAATATCTTGATAAATATGTCCATATCAAAGGAAATGTCAGAATATATGCCCTAAAGAATGAAGGCAAAAACAAATGCTAGGTTAGAGAGAAAAGAAAAAATCATAAACTCTGAAAGTGTGCAAAGTCCAAGTGCCACTACTTTTACTTTATTATGCAAAATAATGGTTGTGTATAGCTTATCATAAATGCCACAACCCATGACAGTCAAATAGTTTAATCTTGACTAGTTCATGCTTTAAATTTCATGTTTAGAGTTAGAGGAGAAAGATCTAGCCAAAATGTTTAATCTTGGCAGATCAGTAGCTAGGTAGAGAATAATAAGGAGCTCATCAATTTAATATGAGCCCTTGGATGTTATAAGGTTAGAATTAGATAGTTTGTTTTTAAAACAAAAAGGAAAGAAAAGGGTCTGTTAGCCTAAATGCACCCAGTTAAGTGAAGAGAAAATGTTAGGGTAAGTAAATAGGTAGGTAGAAGAAAGGTTGTAGAAGTACAAATTTGATTGAGGCATAAACACATTTACCATACTTGATCATGTGTTTTAGTGTGCAGGAGCAGTTACGAAGGTGAAAAGAGGTTCACAATTTGATTTGGTTAAATTCCTCTCATTCATTTCATTCCCCACTACATCGTTACTAATTTCCTCATCATCCCTTCATTTCCACCTTTTCCTTTCATTTTCATCCTTTCCCTTGGTTTCACACATTTTCCTAGAAATTTACCCTCCAAACTCATTCCCCTACGTAAAAACCCCTTTTCCCTAGTGTGAAACCTGTTCCCCTTTGAAAATATTAATCTCCCTTGTGATTTCCCCAAAAACCCATAAAAACCCTTTACCCTAAGTATAGATTCCCCCCTTCACTTTATCTAATTAAACTCCGCCAATATACGCATTTTACTCGTATCCAATATGTTTTAACCCCGTTCCCAATTTATTAAACCCATCACATTATACTTTAAACCCATGCTTTATTCATTAAATAGTTACAAATCCTTTGTAATTATTCCTCGGGCCTGCTAATCTCTGCACCTGCTCGATCCATGCATCTCGACCACGTGATAGTTGTTCGATCACTTGCTCCTAGACCTAATGATCCACAACCATATTGCGTGACCTCAATCTCCTATGTTTACCTGCCCAAGAGCATGCAAAATTAGTGGTTTTTCTCGGGCCCCTTATGGTTACATGTCATTCCCATGTTAACTCACGTGCCCTCAGAGAAAAACAACCCCACAACTAAAAGTGGTGTAATGAGCCTTTGAAACCACTCCCCGCATATGAAAAACTGTCCACTCTTCATTTTGCGCCAAATTTTAAAAAGTTAACTGTTTAACTGTTTAAATGTGAAAACCCTCACTTTCGCTCTTTTCATTCGTTTACACAGTAAAACCTGTATAACCCTCCTACACCACCCTAAGCCTCTGCAACAGATTTAACCAATATTTACCTCCAGAAAATGCTACGGACTCCATCCATAGACCTTTCAATTCAAATGAAGCCATTGTGGCCCTCCCTGTCAACCTTTGTTTTTCTTAACAATTGTTGTATTTTGCAAGTGATTAGCAGAAGACCAGGAGACTGAATAAACATTTTTGACACTAGTTAAAAGCCTGTTTACTCCAAGATTCTCAGAAAATTCAAATGGCTTCATTTATTAAAAGTTTGTGTATAAACAAAGGATGAAGTTTAAACCAGAGACAGGGCAGAAAAAGTAATTTTACATAGTAAATGTTAAAACAAACAATTTACACAGTTAAAATACAAAACAGAGGAGGCAAATAAAACATACAGATTAAAGTGTATTAGATGAAAGGTCATAAGTAAATATGACATCCAACGTGAAGATCAAACAGACAAGCAACCTAAAGGGAAAAATATCAAAGATGAAAGCCAACAGAACCTAAATAACAGGGACAACAAGCAGTAGTTCAATAGCTGTCTCTATCTTCTTGCATGAAGATATTTCCTTTTCCTAGAAGAAATCCTTAAACAGTTTAGGATATTTTTAGTTCTACTCTCGTATAAATAAATCTCTTCTCAAGTTATTAAAGGTTCATTACTCATCATTGAACCAGGTTGACCATTGAAAGAGAGTTCACCCTTGAAGAATCATTTGTAAACATTTGATGTACTAGCTTTTCTAGACCCTTAATACAAAGCAGAGGATTCTGAATTCAGTTTTACACAGTTTGTGTTTCCTGTAAGTTTTTCTAGTGTTACACCTTATGTTTTCTTCATATTCATACATCTTACAGATATACCTAGGTACGAATAATTGTGTCTCAATCTATTCCTATAAGCTTCTGAAGTGATAATCATTAAAGAGAATGGATTAATGAACTGTCTATTTAATTAGTTCCCTTTGAATCAATAAATCATCAACATCTTGCTGTAAGCATAAGCATATTCTCTTGAACCTTCTGAACATTGGTTAGAGGTCTTCATATTTATGATTGTTTAATTTTATGTCTGAAAACTGTAATAATCATATTATTTTTTGTTTGTTCTCACTACTATTCAAGATTTATCATTGTGTGAAGTTTTATAGTAGCCCTTTACTTTGGGATTAATATTATTCAAAAGTTTAGGCATTATAGTGTTACATCTATTTTATTCATTAGTGTTCTAAATTAAAACAAAAACCCCCAAAATAATTATCTTAGATGCTCTAGCATTGATAGTTGACCACTATTATCTCAGAGGTACAACATAATATAGTTGGAAAAAGGACACAAATGGATGCATGTTGCAATCAAGGAGTATTTAGTCACAACAAAAATATTCTCTGGTATGACCACCTAAAACCACTTACAAGGAGAATAAATACACATGCATATTTGTTGACACACACATAAACTAACATCAAAGCCAAATGTATCTCTTTATTATGCAAAAATAATAGGTTTAGATGAGGATGAAACTACGTTGTTGCACAAAAGAAGAAAAATGAATCCGATCACAATAAACAAGGAAAAAATTAATCATAATAAACAATTCCTCTATAACCCATCTTGGACTAAAGAAGAAAATTTAACCACTAAGACTCTCTGATCAAGTTCATGAGGTAAAATCAACAAATTAATGCTCACATGAGAGAGGGAAACTAGGTTAGAGAATACCAAAGACACAAAGGGATGGATGTTGAAAACAAAAGGCACAAATGAAAGCATGTCACAATTAAGGGGGAAGTAGTTAATTACAACAAACAAATCCTCTACTATGACCAACTACAACCACTTACAAGGGGAGTAAATACACACATATTTTCTAGCCCACACTTATGCTAACTTCAAATCCAAATGAATCTCTTTATCATGCAAAAATAATAGAGGTAGAGGTGTAGGGAACTTAAGTGTTTCCACAAAAAATGCAAAGGGAAGGTTATCACAATAAAGAGGGGAACACTTAATCATAACAAACAACTCCTCTATCACCCTCTCTCGGGCTAAAGGGAAAAACTTGACCACTAAACTCTTCAAGTGAAGTTCATAAGGTAAAATGAACAATTAATGTTTAAATGAAATAGGAAAAATATGTTAGAAATTACAAAAGGAAAAGTGATTTTTGTTGAAAACAAAAGACATAAAGAGAAGTATGTCACAATAAGATGGAAGTAGTTAATTGCAACAAACAAATCCTCTAGTATCACCACTTATAACCACTTACATGGAGAATAAATATGCATGCATATTCATCAAATCACACATAAATTAACTTCAAATCTAAATGAAGAGGAGGAGGGAACTCGAGTGTTTAAACAAAATACACAAAAACAAGTCTATCACAATAAAGAGGGAGACACTTAATTATAACAATAAATCCTCTATCACCTAGCTCTTGAGCTAAAGAAGAAAAGCTAAATGCTAAGGCATTCAAATCAATTCATGAGGTAAATTTGAGAAATTAATGCCCAAATGAAAGAGGCAAGCTATGTTAGAAAATACAATCAACATAAAAGGAACTATGTTGAAAACAAAGGATCCAAAGGGAAGTATCTTGCAATCAACGAGCAGGTAGTTAATCATAACAAAGTATTCCTCTACACCCACTATGTGGCATAAGAAAGAAAATTTAACCAATAGAGCCTTAAAAAAAAAAATTATGAGGTAAAAACAACATATTAATGTTCAAATGAAATAGGTAAACTATGTTATAAAATACCATACACACATACATTGTGTTTACAATTAAGGAAACATGTAAACTCATTCAATTCAAGTAATAAGTAGTTGAGACATAGAGATAAAATATTACATCTATAGATGTATTATAACCTCAAACCTTGAATATTGATTATAGGACCAAGTAGAAACAAAGATGAAGGATAATTTCTCAACCATATGCCAAGGAGCTAAGACTGCAATGAGTTAGAGGAGAATAACTTAGTAAATGTATAATGCTGAGTTATGTTATAATAATGAACCAAATAACAAAGAGTATCAAACCAAGATAAACCCTCATATAGTGAAAATAATAGCTTTGGGAAGGAAATAGTGATATAACCTCCCCATGAGCCTTCATTGAGTGAGAAAAGTACTTAAATTGAAATTGAATAATCATAAATGGTACTAAATCCTAGGTTCAAATTCCCAACACTCTCTCAAAGTGCAGTGGCATCTTGTCGAATTGAAATTTATAGTCTTAGTTTGTAATTTTTTTTAATTAGTAAGCATAACAAAGTCTTACAAATTATTAAATATAGTTGACTGTTTGGCCAATTTAATTTCTTTCAATTGTCAATCATAAATTGTCAACCAGGGAACTTAGACTGATGAAGTACATATGCACTGTGTGCGCTAGAAGTTATTCCTTATGTCATTATGTTGTTTTTAGGGTCCAAAATTAAGATTAATATGGAGATGGTGTTGTTGATTATATTAATGTCTCAATCTCTAAATTTATCAGCTAATTTCTTAAGAGTTAGTTTCTATTAGTTTATGGATGATACGAGAGTGCTTCTAAATTCTACTTGTGTTGGATTATTTTGGGGTTTTTGTATTGAGTTTTTAGGTTGCAGCTCTAATTCACTAAGAGAAATATATTCTATTAGATTGAAAAGAAGTACTGTCTGAATTCAATTGTTAAGGAGAAGGTTATCACACCTTTACTTACTCAATTTTCATTCAAACAATATATTTCAAACAACATCTATGCTATGAAGTAAACACACTTGAACTATGCTAGATAATAAGCCAACGTGGACAACACATCTTCCGAAGAGGGTTCCCACCGGACCGGCGGACACAGGCAACTTCTCACTCCAATAAGGGCAACCAAATCAATTCACTCTTATTTACTACTATTGAACACTCACACCATCAATATTTTCCATCCCAAACAAATTAGCTTTTCTGTCGTTAAACCTGGAGACCTAGCCATTGCAGCTATACCTACCACTCCACATCACCATTCTACCACATAGCTCCAACCTAACAGCTTCTACTACTCATAATTTGCTGCTCCTTTTCTAATAGGACAAATTTGGCATGGTTCTAGGCCTTATTGAGAGATGTTTTTGGCTGGTATCTGACTCGGATCTGGATGCTCGAGTAGAAGGTATAAAGCAACTCAAATAACAGTCTAAAGTAGGTATGAAGCAAATGAATGTAGTTATGCAAATAATGATTCATTAAAGAATTTATTATGTTGCATTTCCACCAAAACAAAGTATTCAAGGAATGAAAAGAAATAGAATTGCATTTGGTTAAGACTTGTCACTGTTCATAAGGGCCCTCCACATATTAGTTCATAATCTCCAATCAATGCAACACATACACACAAAACCAATTCTATTGCTGTCAAAGGAAATTTACAAACTGTTTCAAAATTACATCATCTGGCACACACCAAATCACAGTGCGGCCATAAGTTTTATAGCAGGTCTCTGGCATAACAACATGATTATTTTAAGCCTAATATATTTATCTTATCTAAACTATATCGCTAAACCTTCGATTTTCTATTCCCAAAGAAAATCGATAAGATTTCGATTGATCTCAGATTCTATTTCGACGACAATCCTGCAATTGGCTTGGGGTTTGATTGTGATCTCTTGTACTTATCTTAATGAACAGTTTCAAGGGGATAGGAAGGGATCCACAAGGAAACCATTCTCTATCCATCTGCATCCTTTGTTGCTGACCTGGAGCTTCTAAACCTTGCAAACAATGGAGACAGCTAGAGAAATATGGATTAGTTGTGGAAACAGAACAATTCAGTAGCCAATTGTATTCTTTAACAAAGCAATAAGGTATAAAGTCAAACATGAATAAGAAGACATGTTATTGCATACCTTCACCAAAACCTGGTGGATATGGCTTTATTTAGGTGGTAAATATATAGGAAAAGAGAGGAATATTAGGCAAAAAAGGATGTCATGGTAAGAAAATCTTCGAAATCTACATTCCCCTAAACTGGAGATTTTGTATGTCCTCATACACTTCTTCCTTGTTATTCACTTGTACCTCTTGATTATCTCCTCCATGTTTCACCGTTTTCTTCTTTTTGGAAGTTATTGGCATTCTAGGTTTTCTCATGAGAATTTTGTATTTTAAGCTGATAATCTCTCTTTGCATAATTTTGTTTTCCTTCTTCAGCTTTTTGTTTTTCTTATACCACAAGCTCAGATGAAGGACAAGATTATCACTTTTTGCAATTTGGATCTCAATTTGTGTCTTCAATCCTTGATTCTCATTCTTG
>APFE030880197.1:0-10697 GCA_000404065.3 Pinus taeda
ACTTGCTGACAACCGAGCCTATAGCCATTCATGCAAAACCATATGTTTGACACGCTCACTCCGCATCTCGTTGGCCTTTCATCTTTGAAGCTATTATAAAACCAGTCTTTGGCAGGAGGGGAAAAGGTTTGGCTCGACTCTCCCTCTCCCCTGAGCGCTCTGGCGCAAGGCTGAGTTTCGCTCACAAGCTGGCAGTGTCTCAGTGTCCCACTTTCGCATTCATAATCGGCGTTTTCAGTTCTTGGTTCAAAATTTGCTGGTTTTGGTTTGCTGGAGGATTAAAGTCGCTCTCCCCTCGGCATGTGCCTGGTAAAAGGTCAGGCTTCCTGTTTTTACAGTTTGTATCTACTCTATTTAGTTCATGGGTTGCAATGTTTTTTTTCTGAATTATAGATTGTCTCAGTTACAGTGAGTTTTATAACCTGGAATAGTTTTCTTCCGATGCTTTAAAGAAGGAAGAGAGTCTGGGTTATGAATTGGCCTTTACCGGGCTTAAGTTCTATTTAAGCTCCCTTGTCAGAGTCTATGTTATTCAGTATGTTTTGGATAATCATACATAAATTGAAGAAATATGTAGTAATTTATAAGCCCTGCTCAGACTTTCGATTTAAAATAGGAGCCTGGTGGTGTATTTTCGAAATATATTGTTGTTGCATAGCTTACCAGGATTCATCATCTAGTTAACAATATACAGGGAGTTGATTCTTCTCAGTAAGCCTGGGAAGATTACTTGATAGGGTCTGTTTTCGCCTAAGTTTCACCAGCGTGCTACTCTCACACTTTGAAGGAACCGGGGCTCCCATGGACAGTAGTCTGTAGGTTTTTTCCCACCAACCAGAATCCCTGGTTTTTCTGGGCCGGAAAACCCATTTCATGGGACTGGAAATTTAACTCTCCAAAGCCGGCGTCTGAAAGATTGCAGAGCATTGTGATTTAAACCTCATAGGTTTGTGGGATGACAGTACCATAGCTGATGTGTTATGTACTTGTGGGAATAAAGAATTTAGGCAAATCCTTCATCTGTCATTCGCCTTAATAGGTGTCGTCATCCAAAGTTATTATCTCTGGACAGTTGGCTATATCTGTTTCCGCACCTCTCTCGGAATGTGAGACCACCCCTCTCGAGTCTTCCTTACGCCAGGTCCCTTGTTAGAATAGTCTTAAATTCCCTCTTTTGGCCTTATCTCATCCAGGTTTTATGTTCAGAGATCGGACAACTTTCTATTTATTTCTATTTATTTCTGGAGTAAAGTCCCAATCTGGGAAATCTAGTTAGGACAAAGAGGTACAAACATTAAGCCAGGGAGAGGATTTTGGCGTCACATGGAGTGTGGGCCGGACGCATCGGCCACGAAGGCCATGATACGGGCCGCAATTCAGGCCGAAGAGGGATGGAAGGGCGCCACGTTATCAGGAGGATGGAAATCTACTCTGGATGACGTGGTTGTCCAACCATCAACACCAGATGCTGACAGGGATAGGGAAGGGATACAAAGAGAACAATCTTTATGGGAGGTCAACAAGAAAAGTGATTTTCAACAGAAGGAAAAGGTTATGCGTGAACACGCAAACCGCTACAAGTCTCAGAACCCTATTAAAACCCCCCCCCCCTCCCCGCCTGCTGCAATAAAATTGGACAACATCCACTTGAACGAGCATATAGAAAGCCTACAGGAACTTGCTTTGGTGGGCAGATGGCATTTTCCAGAAATGGACGATGCCAGGATGAGAAAATGGCTTGAGGTATAGTGGAAACCACTGATTGGATATACTGCCATTGTTTCTAATCTTATGAAAGAGTGGTACTGCTTTCATTTCTTAAGCGCCAGTGATCTAAATACCATTCAAAAACGCCCTTGGGTCCATAGAAGGAGCTTCCTTGCTCTCCACAGATGGTACATTGGGTACAACCCACTAAAGAACACCCCTTCAAATAGCTTGATTTGGGTCAAACTCCCTAGCCTTCCCCTGGAATTGTGGTCTAAGGAGACTCTAACTGAGATAGGAAACACCATAGGAAGATTTGTCTACGTTGACCCAAGATGTCTTGGGAAAAAAGACAAGCGAATAGCATGGATTCTTATGGAAAAGACCTTCAGGGGAGGGTTTCCGGATCACATAGAGATTGCCTAGAGAGACTTAAAAATAAAACAAAGACTGGATTTTTGGGGAATCCCCTTCAGGTGCTCAGCATGTCACAGGACATGACACCTAATTAAAAATTTCCCTTGGTGCCCAGCTCTAAAATGCAGATTGCTTCATGAAAAAATTCGCAAAGACTCTCCCTAGTTTTCTGAAAAAGAGAAGCTATCTCCTACAGTTAGTTTGTCTCCATCAGAACATGATGTTGTGCAAGAATTTAAAATTTTGGAAAACAATATCAGCCAATCTCATCAGTATTTCTCTCAGAGCCACGGTACCATGCCAGAAAGCTCGTCTAGGATTGGATCCGTTGTTGATAAAAAGACCCAGGCTATCATTTGTTTGCCTCCCCTAGAACCAAATGATGAAAAAGGAATTCCTCCTCCCTCTCCGATCATCTAGCCTTTCAAGGACTTTACTGTGGGTTCCCAAACCATATTTATTTCATCATCGTCGCCCTCGCCCAAAAAGAGCATTATCCCATCTGCGAAAGGCAAAGAGCCAATGGTATCAGCCACCCCTCTAAACTCCCCAGTATCATCTCCAACAAATTTGTATGACAATGACTTAGACTTTCTTCTAAACAAAAAATCACTTGAGCTGGAACCCTTAACCATCCATAAACCAAGAAATCTTTCACCCCCTCTTATAAGCTCGGACTCTGCAAGAAATATAACGGTGAGAAAAAAAAACAATGGAGGCAGTAGACATTTTAGGGGGAGGAGTGCAGACAAAGGTGTAAGAAATATGTCCCTTGTGGATGTTCCCATCATGGATATGTTAGAGATTCAGCCTCTTAGAGCAAGTGCGGCTGAAAAAACTCCTCAATGACTTTCATCATATCTATGAACATACGTGGTCTGGGAGCAGACCAATTATTTTTGGCGCTAAAGAATCTATTCTATTCAGCTCAGCCAAAAATTATTTTAATTCAAGAAACCATGCATAGCAATCATGTGTCCATCTCCTATTTTAGGAAAATGTTTCCCTCCTGGCACCTGGTAGCTTCGGAAGCCAAGGGTCTTTCGGGGGGGCTGGCGGTTTTATGGGATCCTGTTTGGATTAGAGCTAAAGCTTATAAATGCTTTGCAGGCATTCTCATCTCAGCCTCTATCAGAGGAAACGACTGTCCCATTAATATCTTGAATATCTACGCCCCCTATAAGAATAGGATCCTGTTCTGGGAAAAAAAATTTGCATTAGAAATTTTTGATATTGAAACATTGATGATTGCAGGTGATCTAAATGTAACTCTAAGCTCGGAGGAACGATGGGGGAATAGCAGGAAAAGAGACCCCCTCGTAGACCGCATCAAATATGAACTTTTGAACAAGAATCTTGTAGACATAATTCCTTCCAAAATGATGCCTACATGGGATAATGGAAGAATAGAAGAGGCGTATATTTCAAAAAGGATTGATCGATTCATTCTACATGTCAGCATTATTGACAGAATGGGCATGCCTTATTCGTCCATTAGGAATGTCTTCATATCTGACCTTAGGCCGATATATCTCAGCTGGAAGGAAAAGGGTTTTAGGAACGGGTACCCTTTTAAATTCAACATATCATGGTTAGAAGATCCAGGTTTTAATGAAGTCATAACAAAAACATAGAAGGATTTAACTGCAAAAGACATGAGACCCCCGTTTATGACCTTTAGAGACAAACTGTCCTTTATGAGAAAGGTGGTTAAAGAATGGCAGTTTAAAAAAATACATTTGGATAGATTGGCCCTTCAAGAAATACAGAGGGAACTGGACAATATAACCAAAGTTTTGGATGCCAATTCACTTCCATTTGATATGAGATGTCGCATAAAAGAGCTTGAAAGGAAAAAACAAAAAATTTTGAAGCAGGAAGAAGCTTCATGGAGACTTAAGAGTAGGGAAATTTGGCTCAAGGAAGGTGACATGAACACAAAATTTTTCCATAAATATGCAAATTCCAGGCGAGAGAGAAATTCCATATGGAAAATAAGTGATGGTCAGGGGGCTTCCTTTTCTCTCAACACGACATCTCAAAGGAAGCTATGAGACACTTTAAAAACTAATATAAAAGAAGGGATGTTTGCAGGTTTCAGGATATCTTATGGGGTATTGATCTGGTCCACAAATGTTTGATGATGAAAAAAATGAATGTTTGTTCCAGCCCATAACAGAGGAAGAACTTCTAGGAGTTATGAAGGCTTTCATGAAGGATAAGTGTCCTGCCCCCGATGGCTGGACAATAGAATTCTTTATTCACTTATTTGATATCATCAAACAAGATTTGCTGAGGATGGTTGAAGCAGCGAGAATCTTAGGACAATTGCAAATTTTATATGGGGCGGCAAATTAGAACTGAGAAAATATCATCTTACTAGAATGGAAAAGATCTCTATGCCGAAGAATTCAAGAGGATGGGGATTATTGGATTTGAGGTCTTTTGGGAAAGCACTCCTGTGCAAATCACTGTGGAGAGGAATATATGGAGAAGGCCCTTGGAGCAGCACTATAAAAACAAAATATATGGGAGGCAAAGACATGGAACACTGGTTTAGATTAGGAAGGATCGGAACCACGTATGGGTCAGCTATATGGCTCAGCTTTCGTAAAATTGAGCAATATTTTCTAAAGAATCTGAAATGGAGCTTACAATCCGATAGCAGAATCCTCATTGGAATAGACCCCCTCATGTGCGGGCGAGAGAACATAACCATCCCCGAAAGGCTTCTAATTTTCTTCCATAGAAAAAGGTTTTTTCACGTGGAATAAACTTATAACAGTATGGAAAGGCCCAATTCCTCTTTGGAAAGAGGTTGATGATCTAGGGATGTCAGAGTCTTTGGCAAGGCAGTGGAACATTATCAGGGAGGGTTTGAGAAGCTACGGATTTCATCGTTCCATGCCAGAAGATTTTCTAATCTGGAAGGTGCCAAAAGCAAATGCTCAGGTATGTGTAAAGGATATTTACACAAATCTGATTGAATTAAAGGCCATGCACTCTAGTCCTAAGTTTCCATCAGCCTTTTGGAAAACAGGATGCCCTCCCAAATTAATATACTTCTCGTGGCTGGTGTTCCATAATAGAAACCTGTCCTGGGAAAATCTGAAAAAAAGGAACTGGCACGGGCCAAGCATGTGCTTAATGTGTGAGTCAGCCGAGGAAACCAACTAGCACATGTTCTTCCAGTGCCAATCTACTATGCAATTATGACATGACTTGGCAACTTTATACGGTTTCCCTCTTGTGTCTCATGCTTCAACGCATGCAACCTTTGAATGGTGGAGTGGGCAGAGAGATTCATGGAGATCAATAATTATCATTGTCCTCTGGTGTGCATGGAGGTGGAGGAACAACATAATCTTCAAAACAATGAAAGAGCCTTTTAAGGCTATTTTACAACATATTTTATCCATCTATGACTCTGTGCCGATAAAGCAACCTAAAAGGAAATATGCCAATAGAAATGAGCAAGAAGATTATCTCTCAAGGGCCCCAATAGCGTTTTTGGATGGAGCTGCTCAGAAAAACTATTGTGGATGTGGGGTACATATCATAATGGACGAGAATCTTCAATACTTCATTTCATGGAATGGAAGAAAGGGATCAAATAACATGGCTGAGGCGAGAGCTCTAGCAGGTCTTCTTGCTTTCTGCATCTTTTTTGATATAGAGTCTATTTCAATCTTTGGGGACTCCAAAATCATGGTCGATCATGTAAAGGGTAAATTCCATATGAGGAGCCCACACCTTGCACTCTGGATGGACAGAATTATGTTTTTTTGGGGACTTGTGAAAGGATGCTCCATTCAACACATTTATAGAGCCCAGAACCAACAAGCGTACATTCTATCAAAGGAAGGTCTTCTATTAGAGACAGGTACCTAGTCCATGAAGGTAATATCTGGCGAGAAATCCTTTATCCTTCAGGATTTCTCCATCCCTGGCTCTTAACTCTCCTTTTGATTATCTCCAGGTTTGCTCTTCTTCATCTTTTTGTTTTATCCTCGTATATGTATGGTATATGAATGATCAAACTATCTCTAGAATCAAGGTTACAATTCAGAAATTCTCATGTGCAGCATAAAAGACTTGTATCTGTTTTTAGATGTGGTTTAGCTCAGATCGCTTCCTTTATGGATGGACATATCCACTAGTTTTGATTACAGGTTCAAAAGTTTTCCAGCTTCTAAAAGCTTTATGTTGTACTATCTGATACTTTTATATTGTCTCAATATAATACAATTGTGCTTTTTCGTTTTGAAAAAATGTATTTATTAATTCTAACTAACTATTATTTTAACAACCTATTAATTTATACATATATTAAAAGAAAGGTCCTTTATATAACTAATTTCCATTTAAATTAATAAGTAACTTATCATTTTTAATTATTAAATAATACATTTCTAACTAACTATTAACTTAGACACCAATATATATATATATATATATATAAAATTATGACCCTGGTCCAAAAGTCAAAATTAGCTGTTGGTCAAGTTAGGAGTCTCTGCTTAGAGTATTTAACATGCGAAGCTGGATCTTTTTCTTCAACTTGTCATGAAGATGAACCACATTGGTTGGTTCAAAACGCGTGGACAAATGGTATTTCATGTGATTTTCACCGAAGCATCTCTAGTAAACTTGATATGGATCACAGAAGCCTCAATTCTACAATCCATTAAATTCTTTATTATATATTTACAATTTTGTATAAAATATTTTTTTTGAATAATAATCATTATTTTTAAAATTATCTTAAAAATATTTAACATAAAAATGGAAAAATTACATATTAAATATAATTCCATTTAACTAATTTATAGATTTTATTTTTATATTTACATCCTACTCAATTTTAAACATTTATTTCCACATTTAAATTATACTCAATATCAACATTTTGAACTTTTATTTTCACATTTAAATAATACTTAATTTTGTTGTTGTTGTTAAATAATACTTCATCTAAAATTTATTTTTTTGTTTAGTAGTTTATGTGAGTCTTGAGATGATTACACCACTAATTTATGGCTTGAGTAAGAGGCATTTAAATTGTCAAAATCACTAGGACCTGGTCTAGGCCACACTAAGACTTAGCATCGCTGGATTTTGACCATAAAATTTTAAACCAGTAACCTTAAAATGAATTTACAGAGGAAAGAGTAATAGAAACAAAAGTACACATGGTTTTGTGAATTCATGGAAAGAGAAAACAAAACCATGGATTGGAAACAACACATGGTTTTGTAGAAATTTAATTATAAATTTCATTTAAAATATTTTGGAAATATTATTCAAAGATATATATACACACTTTATGGGATTAATAGAAACAAAAGTACACATGGTTTTGTGAATTCATGGAAAGAGAAAACAAAACCATGGATTGGAAACAACACATGGTTTTGTAGAAATTTAATTATAAATTTCATTTAAAATATTTTGGAAATATTATTCAAAGATATATATACACACTTTATGGGATTTATCGCACATTCACAAGGGAACATTTTTCATGATGGTTTATAATATATATATAAGCCCATAGTTACATTGTGTTTCCATAAAATAAACCTATTCAAAGATATATATACACACTTTATGGGATTTATCGTCCAGAGTGCCTTAACAAAACACTTAACCACTATCTACTCTATACCCCATAAACTATATAATCTGAAAATTACTATATTTTCTCAATTCAGAAAATATTATGTTATTTAATTTCTACCGAAGTAATTACTATATTACCAAATCATATTCAATTTCAATAAAAAAAAAAATCACATTTCCATACACAAACAAAGTTCCCTCTAAAATTCCTGGTGGCTGATGGACATTATCATTTGCCAATTAAAAGGAGCACATGAATTTTTTGTGACCGTCCACCTCCCTTTAGTTAAGTGTAGCACTCAGACCTTTCTATTTCTGAAGGTCACCACCATTGTATTATCACTGGAAACAAGGATTGAACCGGGGACATTAGTCACATTAGGGAATTAAACGTGGGGCTACATAATGACAAATGCCAAGGGCGTGTGTGAGCTCAGGGTTTTATTCGATCTCGAGGAACCGGAGGGGAAGATGGGATGATGAGGACGAGGATGAAGGCGGTTGAGGAGACTGAGCAGTAGAACCCAAAATTTCCAGGTACATATTTCTTCCTCTATGATATCCTTTTCGCTTCTCCTCTGCTAACAGATGGTCACATGGGTGGCTCTCTCTTCGAGGTTCAATAAATTATCATTCCCTCTAGTCACATAGTCTTTTCATTTAGCCCTCTCAGATCATTACTGCTGGTTACACTTATACGCACTTTTCTTCCCTCTTTTTCTTTGAGCTGCTCATGGGGTCTGTGCGTGTGCTCGTTAGATGAATTTACGAATTTGGTTTTGGTTGAAATGCAGTCATGATGGTTCAATGGGAACAAAGCACAATACCCCCATTGTGATTGGGGGTCTCGAAGGTTAAAATTTCTGGGGTTCTGCACTGGAATCGATCCTGTGACTGCCTGTTGGCAAATGATACTTGTTGTGCAAAACCCCATTTATGAATACAGCAAGAATGCCTTGAATGCTTCTGCTTATATGGCAGGTAGATGTCATTTTCCTTCCTCTATCACTTGCTTTGTTCATCTTGTTTTTATTTAACCAATAATGGTAATTTTGGGGTTTTATGTGCCCCAACCAAAGCTGTTTTATTGAGGGGTTTCGCCATTCACTGTGAAGAATCTCCAAAATCTTCCATTCACTGACGTAGACCTGCCCCAATACGAGCTGTTGCTTTTATTCCTTATATGGGCTACTGGGTTTTGAATAGGCCTTCAAAGATTAAATAGACACAGTACACACAGTAGAGCCCAAGTGATTCAAGTAACATGGTGAACAATGGATCATGTAGCAACCAAAGATAGGATGAACGCAAATGGCTTCCACTTTAAAGCCTGCAGTGATGTATAGTTCTTAATGGAAGGAATCCTCAACAAGGGATTTGCCACTTCGTTTGTTGTAATCTGGCAAGGAAGAAGGCATCGTAAAGGCAATGGGAAGGGGCCCACAAAACGTACACGGGCATTTCTAAGTGGTACGACATGCAAATTCGGGATAAAGAACTAACTTCTGTGGTAGGAGATGAAATGGTGTCCGTCAAGGCAAAGTGTCATGCCACTCATTGGAATTAGTTAATATAGCTAATTTGAGATATTACAGTCAACTCTTGGTATATGTATGTGAGATGAAGGTGCAGTTTAGATATTATCCGTGTTTGTGAATCTGCATATTGCTTTTGGTTGGTGCTAACTACGGTCTGCTTCTGGATCACAATGACATGTTTAAAACAATATCTAGATTGGCTTAATTGTATTTGTAACCTCTAAACAGAAAGAGATTGTTATTGATCACTAATTCTCTTTGTAATTCACCATCTTGACAAGCTTTGGCTTCTAGTCTGTAAACAGATCTCTTGACTGACTCCTTTGCATCGACAACTATTCTCACGTAACCCTTAAAAAATCTTTGGCTCAATATTCTCATCACATCTTTTGATAGTCTAATTTTCTGAAAAATAACTTTCATTGGATAATGAATTTCATTTTGGGAATTGGTCCTCGTAAATTCCATGATATTATGGCACTTTCCCAAACTTCCAAGTCTTTAAGAACTTTTTTGCCACCCTTGAGATTTTATTATTTAATATCCCCGATTCAATGTTTTAATGTCTTGTAAATAAATAATTAGACAGTTTTATTATTAAGAATTTAATGATGTTATAGGATAGAATGTACAACCTTTTCGTGAAATGGGAAATTCATTGTCAAGGTTCCATCAAGCAGGGTATGTACTATGCATACATGTCTAGGTAAAATACGAGGGCAGGTGTGGAATAAATTCAGGATAGATTAGGTTAGGACATGATGATGAGGAGCATGCTATATCAAATGGAGCAAAATCTGATCATTTTGCTTGTTGGGGAACAAAGCCTTATTTAGGTCAATCATTTTTGCCAAGCCACCTCACCTTTATACATCAACCACTTTATAATAATAAGGGGACTTTTTATTTGTCTTGTTCTCTACCCCTTTTTCTTTGGCACTTTCCATGTTATTCCTAGTTGTCATCCAGTCACTCCTTTTGAGTATGGCTAATGGTTGCTAGAAATGCTCTTTTGCATTGTTGTAGGCACTTTGTCTCGCAAGCTGTTCATAGACACATATTGATAAGTCTTTGACGGTGTTCTTTTGTGTTGCTTGCGTGCACATTGTTAGTCTTAAAGAATGCCCTCAATGGATGCCTATAGATTATTGGCCTTAAAGAATAGCTTCAATGGATATGCAGGGAGAGATGCATGTTTAAGGAGAATACATCTTTGATGATTGATGCTTGTTTAAACTTAAAATAGCATGTTTAGATCCTTGATCTAGTTTGGATAGCAAGGAGGAATTCTAGCTCTACTATTGATTCATTTGGGATCATCAACCAATCTTGATTTGGTCAAGTGATAATATAGTTATAGTTGTTAGTAGTTGTGAATTGTTAAGTCTTTGACGAAATTCTTTTGTATCACTT